>OZ025297.1:240784785-240898785 GCA_964019185.1 Maratus speculifer
GTTTCAGATATTGGAGATTCCGAAAAACATATTTTTAGAAAAAAAAAATATTGCCGTCTGTCTGTCTGTAAACGCTCTATCTCACGAACATATGGAGATAGAGACTTAAAATTTTATATGTACTTACTAAGTGGGAATAGGACGAAGCCTATTTAATATCAGTAAACTCGATTATCCATTTTCTTCGGACTATCGAAAAATTCGTTCTGATGAAATGTATATAAAAATTTTCGATTTTTTTTATTCTAAGGAAAAGTAGTAAAAGGCAATAAAATGATACAAATTTTGCATCAAAAACGAAGTCGGTTGAATTAATAGTTGCCGAGATATTTGTAATCCTGTTTTCCACATTCTTCGATTTTTTATGACCCTGTATTTTCTTCAAATTTCAATTCAAAGATATGTTTTAATTGGAAATGAGACGTTTAATTTGATGCAGTAAACTATTAGTTAATATGATTATTGTGTTTGGAGTTATAAGGATGTTTCTTTACGCAATCCGGTACTACTTGTTTAGTTTGGTATTTTACATAATTTGTCAAAATGGGTTCATCAGCAATTCATTAATGAGGCATTACTATGTATATAAAGAATATTTAAATATACGTTTAAATTTTGTTTTGGAATTGCAATACATTTTATAAATAGTTTTCACATATTTTATTTTCACACATTATATAATACATATCCATGATGAGTAAGTATTATGGGGCCCCCAACGACTAGTTTCGTAATCTGGCCGTTGAAACGAGACATTCATACAATTTTATTATTAAAATACATTTCTTTTTTCTCAGAGTCTATAGATAGCGTTTAAACTAAAGAAAAAATCCGTTTTTGGCGAATCTAGTCAGTGAAGAAGTAGCACGTCAAATTGTATCTTTTTATTATTCCGCAATCCCAATGTCTTGGAGAGAAATTGCTAATCAATTAGGTATTTCACGCCTTTCTGTTTGATATTATATTGATAAACACAAGAAAAATGAAGTTAATTCAATGCATTCTAAACGGGGTCGCCCTTCTAAAAAACCTCTATCTTTTTTTTTTTTTTTTTTTTTTTTTTTTTTAAATCGGAGGCGAAATTGAATTTTGCAATGGCAAAATCTACATTCAACTTTTTTTTTTTTTTTTTTTTTTACAGTGAAGCAAAATTTTTCATTATTTCAAAATTTGGTTTCTACTTTTTGCGATGTGAAAGACATATTGACAAAGTGGACATGTTGGCAATCTCGTACAAAAATATTTTATTTTCAGGAATTGAGTAACTTTTTTTTTAATAATACTAAAATATTTAATCATTTAATATACCACGTTTTGTACTTTTTTTGATTAAATAATGTTATAAATAACAATAAAGTAATAATGAAGTAACGTTAATTTCTCGAAAAAAGATTCTTCGTTCTATTAATTACAACAGTTCGTAAAGGCTTAAAATTTTTAAAATGCCACTTATTTTTTCATATTTTGCATTAACATTTTATGAATCTTTAATTACGATATTTATTTCATCACATATTAAACGTAGGTAAAACTCACTTTTCAAATATTATAATGAAATAGTATCAATAAAAATATAATATTCCCAATAATTCTTCAGCTTCTTTGTTTCAGTTACAAAAATAATTAAATAATCTGCTAGGAAATTATTAAAAATTGGAATTTTGAGTGTTATTATGTTATTTTTGATTTTGTTTTCAGTTTATGATTTATCCAATTATCTAACAAAAATTTGTAAAATACAGCCACATAATCCGATTTTTTATAATGGATATCGGACGAATTGTAAATTGGTTAATTATTCTATGAACACGAAAAGGAGAAATATTTTAAAACGATAAAATTATTTTTGTCTTATTTCTGCATATCTGGTACAAATCTCTTCTGCTAAAATAAATATTGTATAGCCTAGATTTAATTTTGCTTCAGTAATTTCTTTGTCAAATACACGTAGAATAAATTACAAATACTGGTTGATAATCACACTTGTGAAACGCCAGCTTTGGCGATTTTTTTATGTATATTTTGGCAATATAATGGAGAAATTTTACTTGGTGAAATAAAGCGATATATTTATCATGTAAGCAGCTCCATATTGGCGGAGTATTTCATGCCGATATTTGCCAATATTTGTAAAACTAATCACGATTAATGTTAAAGTGCACTATGCATTAGAAAATTGGACAGAGCGTCCAGAAATCACGAAGCCTTATCGAAACTGCATTTCTGGACTATTTTTTAAAAAAACGTGTTTAAAGTAACTTTAACTACTGAAGTATCAAAAAATTGCGTGTGACAGTAATGGAAAGACTGAAAAATTTCTACATCCAACAATGTCACAAGCTCAAAAAGTACAAATGGCTGTTATCTGATAATAGAAATATGAAATAATGCTCCAAATTTTCGAGTGCTACAAAATTGAAAAATGATATAGTACACTGTAAGAAACAAATGTGTACATTTATGCATAAAAACAGGTATATTGATGAAGCGAAGTGGTGTATAAATTTCAAAAATACACGCAAAATGTGTAAATTACGAATTGCATATTTTAATGCGTAATTTAATGTTAACAATAAATGTGTAAAAATTATCTAATCACTCTTGAAATACTCATTTAGATGCATAAACTGCGCAAGAATACACATGTAACATGTAATATTCTTACATATTTTCTTTTTATAATCTACTGTGATTGCACATATGTTTGTGTTTTATGCAAAAAAACTCCATAGATTTCTGTTACATGCAATTCACATAGTTTTTTGTATAATATGTAAAATATAAATATATTTGTGTAACTTGCAATATACATATATTTTTATATTACATTCTGTTTTTATACATATTTCTGCATTCTATGCAAAACACAGATTTGTATAATATTGAAGATACATAGATTTTTATGTAATATTTCCCATAGACAGAGTTTTTGGATTCAGTATTTTTGTTCTTTACCTTTATACTTTGGAATGTTTAAATTATGAGCTAAATGTTACTCATTTCTAAATGCTAGATTTGTTTGTTCTTTCTAGTAGTTTCTTTTTATGACCAGAAAACAGAATCAGAAAATAACTGGAAAGAATTTAAATTTGTTTAATTTCACGAGTTTTATTTTATGTAACATAATGAATGAATTCGAAATAATTCTGTTTCTACGGCAGATTAAACATCTGTAATTTAAATTAAGAGAGGAGGGGGAACGTAGAAGCAGAAAAATTGCCAGCAAGGCAAAAACTATTAATAAAATAAATGAAAAGCCATAAAGAGGGATTATATCTCTATATGATGTCTATATACAGGGCGAGTCATAAATATCGAAACAATAGGCTATCTCCTTAAATATTGCCTCTAGACCCATACTTCCAATTGCAAAAATTCATTTAAAAAGTGAAATTTCTGATAAGATAAGTTGCAACTCCATGGGGGGGTCTATTTGAAAAAATACGAAAATTAAATTTTTATACGACCCCCGTAGAGCAAAATTCCCAATTAGAAAATTATTCCTTATCCATTCCTAAATTGAACAAAAATATTTCATCTCCGTATCTGAAATTCTGACAGAGATATTAAAATCCAAAATTCTCCGAAATTCGCGACTTACACCACTTTACCATGCTTGTAAACGATGAATTATTGACAAATTTTCAAAGGAAATGAGGGATCGTCCACAAATTGTCTTTATTAAATGTCGATTCTAGACCGTGCCTCTTATTTGGACATAATAAAGCAGCGTATTGATTTAAATCAAAATTTGTTTTCAAAATATGTTGATTGTTAGCTCTGGAGGTCTGCCATGGATCGCTAACCGGCATGAAAAATGTTAAAATCATAATCCGGACCAGTCTGGAAAAAAGTTTAAATCATAGCTCGGCTCAGCCTTGAATTTCTACACAGTTTTTTACTTCAGTGTAGTTAAAAATTGTTTCGCGGGGAAGAGTTCTGACCAAAAATACTTAGTATAGCTTTTCGTTTTTTATATTTATACTTTTTATTATTAAAGATGCGCCAAAGGCTGCGATATATTTATTTTATCAATGAATCTCTGTTTATATCTAAATGTTTCACATATATTTTAATGTCGCTAATCCATATCCCGTGCATTGGAGATTTTGAAAAATGTTATACAGTAAAGCCTTTTAAGACGGAATCACATACAAAAGAAAAAACACGTAATAGACAAATGTCCTTCCTAGGAGGTTTAAATGGAGTTTATTTTTTCTCAGATATTATTGTATTCATTTTGCACGGATCAACACATTTTCTGGGACAGAATTCCGTCATAGGCAGATTTTTTTTTCTGGTTTTGTTGTGTTTAATTTTTTAGCATTTAAATATACTATTCTTGAAAAATATATAAATTTTAAAGTTTTTATTTTATTTTATTTTATTTTATTTTATTTTACTTTATTTTATTTTATTTTTGTAAAATAAAAGTGATTTTAAAATCTATGTGGTTTTTGTAAAATTTTTTATTGAAACAAATTTTACTTATTTCATGCACGTATAAGGTCAAATTCAGAAACAGTCAGAGACAGTGGTTTTAATACCGATTGTTCGAGACCGGGATTGAAAAATTCGTCTAGCGCAGACCTTTTTAAAAATAAAGAATTGTTAAAGGAAAAAAGGGTACTTCTAGGTTATCCCGTCGACCAGTTTCGCCAAATTATACAAATCTCCAAATTAATAGCCAAATTATACATGTTGACATAATTTTTATATTAAATAACGAAAAAACAAATAATTAGTAGAATATTCATAAAAATATTAATAAAAAGTCGAAATAAAAATCACTAAATGATATTTTTAACACGTGAATCGCATTTAATGTCATTGAATGTGACCGTCACGATCATCCATTATTGGCATTTAATCTTATAGTTTGGCGATATTTTTTTGGTCGACGGGATAACCTAGAAGTACCGAAAAAAGTATAAACTTTAAACATGTCATTTTTAATTATTTTACATTAGTTTTGTTACGGGAAAAATTGAAAAATATTTACTTTTGAAAATAAGAATTTTTTTTAAAGTTATATAATTTTTTCAATAAATATTTTTAACAATTCTAAAAATAATATTGAAAAACAAAAACTCTGAAAAAAAACTAAAGTCAGATTTTCAACTTTAATTAAATGGAAAGAAATAAAAATCTGATAAATAATGTTTTGAATTATAACGATTTTTAACTATCCCATTTAAACCAGTACGAATCATATAAAATTTTTAGAAAATTTATGATAAATTTTAAGATGTGTTTTTCTTAGCAAATTATATGGCTAACCATCACAAAAAAAGAAAAAATAATAAAAATTCAACTCAAAAGATAGATTTTTTACACGTTTCCCAGAGCTGAAAGTAACATTGTCTTTTGAATTGCGCACGTTTCAGTTTGTGTCTAATCCCTTAAAACCTGATGAATTATTGAAACGGATATAACTCTTCGAGTTTTGAAGATATGAAGATGCAACTTTTTGTGTATTATTCATGACTGGATAAGGAAGGTTTTCCTAATATGAATTTTTGTCCTACGGGGGACGAATAAAAAGTTAATTTTCGACATCTATTTTGTATTAAGTTGTAGTTTCATATAGTGCTTCTGAACATATTTTGATATACAGCTGTGCCGTGGCGTGATTGACTAATATTGACGTAAATAGAAAAAAATTAATTTAAAAATGACCAGAGATTTTTATTTACAATGAATAACATGTATTAAAATAGCTTTTGTGTGTATATTTATAAATCATGTAAGAAATTCACTATTTAGTCACAAATGTCGTTACAGAGTAGTAGTATTTTAATCGCAGCTGTCACGTGACCGCCATGACTTGCGGTGATGTGTTTGTGATCCTCTTTGCGATACGGATATGGGACATTTAAACATTGAATGAGAAAGGATCTAAGAATTTTCTATCATGTGAGCCACTCCTAGCCTCCTTAAATTCTTTACCGAACTCTTAAATGCTGTGACAAAAATTATCGTATGATTACTGTAAGCAAGGGTCGGATCATATAGGACAAATTGTATTGTTTCTACCAGTATCGCTTATCAATAATCCCCGTGATATATTCTTATAGCGTGTCTTATAAAAATGTCTCTTCAAGATTATTGATAAAAAATACTGGTAACAACAATACAATTTGTCCTATATGTTCCGACCCCTGCTGTAAGGCAGTCTTTGAGACCGCTTAAATAAAGTTGAATAATGGACGATTTCAATTCATAGGAAGCAGGTTCCGTACTAAACACTATGCAAAAGACAACTATAATTACAATTTCTCTATTTGAAAGTCTTTACTGATAGTCCTATGGCCAATGGAACTAATTTTCACTAATCTCGATAGTTAAATTGAAAACTACAAATTAAATTGTGAAAATTGAAAAAAAGCTGCGTTCTGTGAGACAATTAACAGCAGTTAACGATAAAGAAAATTTTTAATTATGCCTTCTTTTAAACGTCTATGTGTTGTTTGTTTAGTGAAAAAGGGAAGTGGGTTGAGGGAAAAGTCATAACATCTTACAAGTAAATAAATAAATAACTATTTTATTTTTTTATATTGAAAATACTGTTACAGTGCTATAAAATCTACTGTTATAGTGCTATATGTATTAGCAATGGAATATATGAAATGAAAAGTGCAGCCAAAATTATATCTAAGCCCGCCACCATTTTTTTATATCTACTTTAAGAATTACACATAATTTTTCTAACACCACAGTAAATATAAATCGTGGTAGCTTCTATATTTACACACTTGTCTGAGTATATTGCTGATAGAAACTTACAGATTTAATGCCATAAACGAAATTTACATAAAAACAAGTAATTGTTTGTACGAAATGTGCAATTGTTTTGATAAGTGGAAGATTTTAGAAATTTATACACTTATCTGTGTAAGTATAATTATGTGCAAATTGCAATAACACTCTAATTCGTGTAAATTCAGGCATTTTTCTATATTTACACATTTATTTCTGTTTTTCAAGTGATAAAAAAATACTCATTGAGTTTTATAAGCTTAAATACATGTAAGTTAAAACGCACTAAAATACCCATTTAGTTTTATAAGCTAAAATACCGATAAAAAGAGTGTAATTTTTGTGACAAGTGTATAATTTTAGAAATCTGCTCATATATTTGAATAAATATGACTAATTTATGCATTTAATTCATAGAGTGTAAAAAATTCAGTATTTCAACTAAAGCAAATAAAGGTGTTAGATCATTTTAATTAAGTTTAATTCTTTATTACCAATTATATTTTTTTAAAATAAAGTATCTTTATTTAAAGAATGGCATCATCTACTCTTGAATTAATCTTTTAATCATTTAATGACCCTTCAATTAATATTTTTAGGCTGTATACTATATTTTTATTGCAAAAAGCCTTCTTTTTCTATGACAGCAGTGTCCATTCCTTCAATATATATATATATATATAACATCTATTTATATATATATAAATTCTAGTTACTTTTTAGAAATATTTATAACTTAAGTTATAAAAAATGAGTTACATTTATATTTCATGAATTGAATATTAAAATTTTCAAGCGAAAATATTTATGTGAACTTAAAGGTCTTGACATTTAATTCTGAATCAAGAAATTTAATTATAATAAGTGCTACGCCTAAAATATAAAGTATGTATTAATTATGCGTATGACCTTTAAAATATTTACGTTCAGCAAAAACTCTTAACCTTTTGAAAATTCTAAAATTTTTTTTACCGAAATTCTATTTAGATAATTTATATTTATCTAATCTATTAAATGTATTCTTTCGATTAAAAATCTGGTCATATCTCATAAGTCTTGCCATTTAATTCACGCAAATATGGTATCTTGATTTTAAAGAAAGCTGTTATGAAATATTTTATTTTTAGTTCCTAATTTATAAATGTTTGCGAGTTTATTGGAACTGCAGAGAAACAAAGAAAATGGCAATAGTGATTGAAAAGATTTATTCATAAAGCCAATATGAGCATTTGTCTGTAACGAATAATATTGAACATTTGAACTGCTTTACTATTCGAAATTTCTTTAACCGATTTTTTTAATCTGCTCGCACTTCAATAATTTAATTCAAAATATAAATAACATTCCATAAATCAGTCTCTTAAGTTAAAATAATTTTCATATCAACCTGAAAAAGTTCCTTATATTTAATGTGATAATTAAACGTGCTAACATAGGAGAAAGAAGTTGAAAATTGTGCGTCAAATTTACAAAATGAGGTGCGTTCGTTGCACAACTACCGTAAAACCCCGGTTATCCGATATGTATGTGATCAAAACATTTTCGGTTATTGGGGTTTATATGAATTTTCGGATAACCGGGGTTCCATAGGAAATTTCGAATAACTGGGAGGGTTATGGTGAAAACTTGTTTAGTGAAAAACAGTGTTCGTAATTTAGAAAATCATTGTAATAAAAATGTTATTGTATCGATTTCAAAGCATTCCGAGTGACAAAGCAAAATTACAAGTCGCTTCAATTTCAGGCGATAACTTATTGGTTATAATCAAAGATCAGTGCTGATAGTGACGTAGCAGGATTTTAAACATGCGAAGAAAGAATATTCTGAGTCGAGGAGAAAAAGTGCGCGCTCAAGACAAAGCGGCTGAAATAAAATACATACGTAATAAAATAAAATAAGTTATGAATGAAAAGAAACGTGCGCCGGTAATAATAAAAAAAAATTACATTACAAATTAAAATGAAATAATATTGATCCTAAAGGTTATAAAAAATAAAAATAAAATTCTAAACACTATGAGAACATTTCAAAGTTATGTGTTCAACATTTGAAATTGGTCGATATCAAGAAAACTGGCTACTGGGTAGCTTCTTTATGGGATAGAATTCAAAGCAAAACGTTAGTGAAATTTTGACATAGGTATGGCCTAAAGTTGAATCACTTGTCTTCGTAGCTGAAGAGTATGCAGAAACTGATGTCATTGGACGGTTAGGATTTAAAGTGTGGACAGAAGTGATGACGACACTAACACAAAAGTGTTTTTAAACATGCTCAATCAGCATCCGTTGAAATATCTGAAGTTGAAATTGTGGCCTGGCTTGGTGCTATCCCTGATGAGCAAGTTTTGACAGACGCAGAAATAGTTGCCTCGGTGAATCAAGGTTGGTTGGTTGATTTTTGTCGTCCGATTATCTACGCTAATGGGATATAGGACCGGGGGAATGCCCTCCGTGGGGGGTCTTTCTAAGGGAACCTAACCCGTATTTACGCAAGGTTCGAAGAAAACCACGGAAAACTCCGAACGGTTAGGCCGACAGCCGCGATTGGGTTCGAACCCAGCGCCTGCTGTCTACCAGTTGAGAGGTCCGAACCTCTCGGCCACTGGTGGGGCCCGGTGAATCAAGGAGATGTTGATTCTGGAGAAAATGAGCCTGAAGAAATTGAGAATGACAGAAATACACAATGAGAAGCTATTAAGACCTTAGATGAGGCACTTCATTAAAGTACAAGAAAATGCCTCAGCAACATATGTGTTATTATTTAAAAGGTGGCGTGATATAGCAGTATTAAAAGATGTAATGTTGAAAGAACAACTAAAAATTGCAACATATTTTTAAAAAGAAATGAAGTAATTGTATGAAGTATTTAATAAAGGGATCTAATAAAGGGAACGAAATTACGCAACGGACCAATAAGTGCGTTGTATCTGTTTATGTACTTCATAAAGAACATGTTTTTTAGCTCCTAGTCTTCCGCTGTCTAATAGCACTTTTCGAAGTTTCGATTTTTTCGAACTTATTTTGCTTTTAATTTTTAAAGTTAATAAGTATTAAGCAAATTTCAATGTATTAAAAATGATTCTGAATTGTTTTGATCTAAAATGTATAAATAAAATAGCAGTCATAAATCAAAATTGTTGAAAAGTGCCATTTGAGATCGGTAAAAATAATGTGGACAAAATAATTTTTCACATTTAAAAAGGACATTAAGGAATTTTAAGGTTATTCAGTTGAGTTGATTTTTGTATGACCTGGATTCAGGTAACCAGGGTTCTAGTGTTGTTTTTCAAATATTCAGATATTGGTGCAATAGCGGTTGCGATATAGAAAAAATATACTATTGTTTTGTAGAAGTAGTCTAGTTCAATAAATCAGCTTCTAAAAATTTCCACAATACATTATCAATTCTTAATAGGAAAAACCGTTGGGCGATAGGAAATAGTGAATTATTATTTTTTTTATAAATAAGTAATTCTTTTCACGTAAGGTTTAAAATCAATATGAATACGTGGAAGAATGCCTTTGCAAGGAAAAGTTAAAATGACAAATGATTGTTCAACTGCAGAGTATAAGAAATATTCTTCCATTCGAGGTTTAAAACGTTACAACATTGATTTATTTTCATATATATTAATCATGTACTTAATCATTATTTAAACATTTCGGAATAACACCATATAATATTATGAAGAGGAAGTAAATGATAAAAAAAATTTGTGCTCTAAAATAGCAGGGGTTTATACAAAATATTTTCTACAAAATATGATTTGAGAGCCATACTGTAAGTTTATTGACAAGTTAAGTATTTTTAAATATGAAAAATTTTGCTTCGATTTTGCTCTTTTTTCAACATTGATGTAACTTTTAAAATATCATTTAGATTAATAGTAAAATGCATTTTCACACATGCCACTTTAAAATTAAAATAACCTTGAAAATAAAAAATATTTGCTTAATTTTTTCTGCTTAGAAATTTAAATAAAATATTTCAGTACCAATATTCTATTTAGTTAAAATGCGTATGAAGTTTGAAAACACTTGGAGTTCGTATAAAATTTAAATTATTAATCTCAAGTGCAAGTAATTTAGAAATCTTGACATTTAATGATTCATATTTTTAATGGAGATAGATTTATTAAATGTATTTTTAGCTGTAAAATGAGCAAATAAAATACATATTAGAGAAGTAGTATGCTATGGTATACATTTATTAAGAAACGTTTGCTTATTTTTTTTTCACAAAATATCCCTAAAATTAGGTATATTTTCCTGATACAAACTATGTAATAAATTAGACGGATGTTTTGTAGTTATCTAACTTTATGAAATACAGTGGAACTTCTCCTAACGAAGCCCCTATTTAACGAAGCTTCATACTTAACAAATTTTCTTTGAATCCTAACATAATTCACATTTAACACGCCGCATGAAATTGACAGCACATTCCAATAGGACCTATAACCTGGCCACTGTAATTCCCGGATCTAAAACCCCAGGATTTCTACCTCTGGGGATATCTCAAGGCTCTGATGTAAAAGACACGTGTTCCATAGGATATGCAGATCACAGTACGCATCGCTGTCCACGAGAGTTTTGTCCATTTGAAACAAGATTGCGTTTCTATGGGGCGTCAATATGAGGCATTCATCAGTGCTTTTGGGGCACATTTTGAGCACTTGTTATGAGCTCTAACATTTTTCATTTGTATTTTGAACTTTAATTTTTTAAACAGATCTTTTACACCGTTTGTAATCTTTTCTTCGCTTCAGGATCACAATGCAATTGCACCATCAAGATCGCGTTTCCGACCCTTTAGTTCCTATGTAATTCTTAGTCCTCATGACCTGACACACCTACGCGCTCAATTTGAACATGTCCTTTTGAAATACTCTGTAAAAAAATTTATAACTTAAAAAATCAAAATAAAATAAATTATTCAGGTATAAAAGTATTAATATATCCAGATTTATTTTATGTTCCAAATGAGAAAGGTATTTTGTCGCACAAAGTACTTTCTTACCAAACAGAATTAAAACGAACGAAACATTTTAAATTCTCAAATTTATAAATAGGTGATTAAAAAAAAACTCCAGTTAAACTGTTTATCTTTACAACTAAATAACATAGTTTCCATTAAATTTTGCATGTGATATTTATGCTTCCTTCAACATAAAAAAATCATTACTTTGCATTTACAAGTATAAATAAATTATTTAGCTTATGCTAGTTAGAAATATATTGTTACGAATTTTGTAAATAGTCAATGTTTGTACTCTAAAATACTGTAAATAATCTTATTAAGCTCCATTCCTTTGTTAATAATAGTTTTTGTTACCTTGTCTCTGTTATCAAGCAAACCTGTCTATTATTTTTCAGTGAATGTCAACGGCAGCTTGGCGAAATATTAGAGTTATCGCCAAGGTGGCATCACTTTTGGCGACTTATTTGATGATATATCGCCAAGTTTGCGACAAACTTGGCGATTGTTGGCTTTGGTAACCCTTCCCTCTCTATGGTACCGCCTTTATAGGTATACTGATACATTGAATGTTATTCCTTGGTTTTCTGGATTTTTCTAGAAGCTTGTAGAAATTTCCAGTGCATGCCGCGAGCCTATATATAGCAGAGTGATGCGAGCTGGTTACTGTTATTATTTGTTAGACAGTCATTGAGTGAGCTACTAGACGATTATCTAAGAGGGTTTGCTTGAGTATTATGATTTATCTGTTCTGTTTTGAATAAGATATAGTGTATTTATGAAAATCTGCTGATATTTGGGAGTTCCGAAATCTCTGTAGTTGTGAAGTTTTGTAAATAAATTATTTTCTATTTTTTTTAAGAGGCTGGATTTTAAACTGGACAAACCATAAGATCAGAAGAACCCTATATACGCTAAAATTTTCGGTGTCAGATTTCGGGGTTTTATGGCGAAAACTAGAGCAATGGATGAACAGTTGAGAGAGATATTGAAGGCTATTAATAAAACTGACAAACGCCAAGAAGAGTTGACAAATAAAATTAATAAATGCCAGGAAGAGGCGCCTGAAAAAATTGACAAAGGCCAGGATGAGTTGAAAGAGGAAATTAATAAAATTGACAAAGGCCAAGAAGAAATGAAGAAAACTTTAGAAGAAAAGTTCTCGTCTGTAGAGAGAAGAATAGAGGAAGTTTAGGAGAAAATTCAATATGAAGTTAGTAATCCTGAAGAAAAAATGAAAATGAAAATAGAGGAAGTAGAAGAGAAAATTCAGAATAAAGTTAGTAATGTTGAAGAGAAAATGGAATGGAAAATAGTTGAAGTAGATGAAAAGCTAAATAAAAGAGTACAAGATCTTGAGAAGAAACTTTCCGCGTCCAGTGGTAATTATGAAGAATTTAGGAACCCGCCTGCTTCCCCTGTGCACGTTAAGCTTTCGACATAGGATGGGAAGAGTTCCTGGCAAGTTTACAAGGCCCGATTCTCCATTGTAGTCGAAGCGAACAAGTGGAGTGACGAGGTGAAAGCTTGTCAACTGGCAGCGTCTTTAAAAGGAGAAACTACCGACGTGCTGCAAACATTGCCCGATATGGCGCAACGCAACCCAATTTTGAGACTCTGAGTTGTGCACTTGAAATGAGATTCGGAGAAAAATTCTTTAAAGATTATACAAGGATGCAAATGAAAAGCCGCCATCAAAAATCGGGTGAAACCCTCCAAGAGTTTGCCTTTGAAGTAGAACTTTTTGCAAATTTCGCATTAATCGACTGTTTAACAAATGTACGGGAAATGCTGTCACTGCAGTACTGTGTAGATGGAATAAAAGATCTAGAAGTGCAGAGAATGGTAGAAATGGCTGATGTGCAGGATTTAAAGGCTGCTTTATTACATGCCTTAAAGCTGGAAGCAGCTATACAAGAAGGCCGAAGAGTTCGTCATTCAGTCCGAGGGGCAACGGTGAATAAAAGCCCAGACACTGAGATCGACGTCTTGAAGGAAATTAGAAAACTAAATCAAGAGCTTGAGGCTTTAAAATATCGAGGAACAAGCTCAAGACGACAGAATCTCACGTGCTGGGGGTACGGTAATGTAGGACACTTCCGAAGAAACTGCCCCAAAATCCACGAACGTGAGATTAATTCAAGACCAGAGAATAAAAAGCCTTATCTGAAGATCTTCCCGATATCAAAAATGAGTGGTGGCGATCACAAATTATATGTGATAGGATTTATTAACGAGATTCAATGCCGTATGATTGTGGATACAGGGGTCAATG
The DNA here is from genome assembly GCA_964019185.1 of Maratus speculifer. Taxonomy (NCBI): domain Eukaryota; kingdom Metazoa; phylum Arthropoda; class Arachnida; order Araneae; family Salticidae; genus Maratus; species Maratus speculifer. Next base: position 240,798,797 of record OZ025297.1, read on the forward strand.
TGACAATAATAAGAGAAGATTTGGCTCGGAAATTGAAATGCAAACTCATCTGGACTCCGCCCTGCGTTACCCTGCAAACTGTGACGGGCGACAAGATAGGCATATATGGAAAGGTCAATTTAACCATCAACATTGAAGGAACCAAATATTACCATACGGCATTTGTGGCAGACATAACAGACCCTTGCATAATCAGACTAGATTTTCTGAAGAAGTTTGGCTTCAAACTTGATTTCAAAAATAAGAAAATGATCTCTAAATTTGAAGAAATAAGCCTTTTTGGATTAAATATCGAAACTGAATGTAAACAAATAGTAATAGCCAAAGAAGAGATTAATCTAGATCCAAGAACAGAATTTTTAGTTCCTGCTGTAATTAAAAATGAAACTAATTATCAATTTGGCCATATAGATTATCCCGAAGACAATAGTACAAAAGCAGGAGTATTGGTGGCTTCTTCTGTAGTGGACTTCTCGAAAAAGACCATTCCAGCCAGAATTGCTAACATCAGTGATAAGACGAGGACTATCAAGAAAGGAGAGGTGGTAGCACCTGTGACATGCATAAATCAAAATTCCAATCACTCTTAGAAATCTTCAGATAATTTAGTCAAGGATTTGTTACAAACTACAGACTTAGATCCAAACCAGAGGGATGCTGCGGAAAGTTCAATTAGGGAATTTCAAAGTTTATTTTCTCAAATATCTGAAAACTTTGGACGAACCAAAATGGCCCAACACAGAATTGAGACGGGAGATCACTCTCCTATTAAACAGCACCCTAGACGATTACCTTTTGCCAAGCAAGAAGAGGGGCAGAATTTAATTAAGGATATAGAAGAAAATGACATCATCGAAACATCGACAAGTCCATGGGTGTCCCCAATTGTATTAGTTAGAAAGAAGGATGGTTCTACAAGATTTTGTGTAGGCTACCGCCGACTGAATGTCGTCACCAAAAAGGATAGTTACCCTCTACCAAGGATTGACGACACTATCGATAAACTTGCGGGCAACACTTGATTATCGACTCTGGATCTGAAGAGTGGTTACTGGCAGTTAGAGATCCACCCCGACGACCGTGAGAAGACTGCTTTCACAACGGGATAAGGATTATGGCAATTCAAGGTAATGCCTTTTGGTCTACGTAACGCACCTGCAACTTTTGAACGCCTTATGGAAACGGTTCTCCGGGGGCTGTCATATGAGGCATGTCTTGTTTATTTAGATGATATCATAACCATAGGACAATCTTTTGATGAACATCTGAACAACATCAGGCGGGTGCTACAAAAATTAAAGGAAGCTAATTTGAAGTTAAGCCCTTAGAAGTGCAGTTTGTTTCGCGATAAAGTCGCCTAACTTGGACACATCATTTCGGCGGAAGGAGTTAGGACTGATCCGGAGAAGATATCAGCCGTGAAAATTTGGAATCGTCCACCAGATGTTCACCAGCTTCGGAGTTTCCTAGGATTATGTACCTATTACAGAAAATTCGTCAAAGGCTTCTCGATGAGTGCAAGACCACTTCATAAATTAACAGAAACCAATCAAAAATTTATGTGGACACAGGAATGTGACGCTACTTTCGAAAAACCTAAGGAAGCATTAATATTTACTCCAATTCTGTCATATCCTCAAATCGATAAACAGTTTATACTTGATACGGATGCAAGTAACCAAAGCATTATCGCTTGTATCGCAAAAGCATATGCTGTACTGTCCCAGGAAATCGACGACCAGGATCGTGTTATCGCCTATTTCAGCAAGTGCTTGTCAAAAGCAGAGCGAAATTACTGCATAACAAGAAAAGAGCTTCTTGCTGTAGTGAAAGCCGTTGACCATTTCCATCACTATCTTTACGGTCGAAAATTCCTGATCCAAACTTATCATGCATCTCTAACTTGGATATTGAAGTTTAAGAACCGTGGAGGCCAGATAGCCAGGTGGATAAAAAAGCTTCAAGAGTAAGGTATGGAGATACGCCATCGAAAAGGCTCATCGCATGGAAATGCAGGTGCTCTCTCAAAAAGACCCTGCTCAGAGAATTGTAGATACTGTGACCGGGTTGAGAAAAAATTTAGTCAAAGGTCCTATAGTGAGACAAGTTACAACTGGATCTTCATCATCGCAAGTTCAATGGAGTGATGAGAGCCTGCGTAAAGATCAACTTGCTTATCCTGAAATTAAGCCTATTCTAGAGCTGAAAGAGGTATCCAACAGGAAGCCCAGCTGGCAAGACATGGCCCATTACCATCTTACGACTAAACGTTATTTTGCTCTCTGGGATTCTCTACATTTGAAGAACGGTATCTTGTACAGAAAATGGGAGTCTGACGATGGAAAGACATGTAGATGGCAACTACTACTTCCTAAGTCGAGAATTTCTATGGTCCTTCAACAACTTCATGGTAGTCCCACAGGAGGTCATTTTGGTGTAATGAAGACCCTGCAAAAGGTTCGAGAGCGTTGTTACTAGAATAATGTTTGCAGTGATGGGGCAAAGTGGTGTCGAACTTGTGACACCTGTGTAGCACGTAAAGGTCCAAAGAGGACCCGTGGACGATCGCGGTGTTATAATGTAGGAGCTCCTTTCGAACGAATTGCTCTAGACATCCTGGGTCCTCTTCCTAGAACATCTGATGGCAACAAGTACATACTCGTTGTCATGGACTACTTCACCAAGTGGCCTGAAGCCTACGCCATACCTAATCAAGAGGCTGTAACCGTAGCAGAGATACTGGTTCAACACTGGGTTTCCAGATACGGAATTTCTCTTCAAGTCCATTCCGATCCAGAAAGAAACTTTGATTCGGCTGTGTTTAAGCAAATGTGCGGACTACTCGGCATGGACAAAACTCAAACTACACCTCTACATCCTCAATCGGACGGCATGGGAGAGCGGTTCAATCGTACCATCCTAAGTAGCCTCTACCTCCTGGTGTCTAAAGATCAACAGGACTGGGACAAGAAATTGTCTTTTTTCCTGGTTGCGTACAGGAGTGCTGCTCATGAGGTCACTGGTTATTCCCCTTCGCAAATGCTCTTTGGTCGTGATCTTCGTTTACCTGCGGATCTTTCGTTTGGCCGTCCTCCTGATGCTCCTTTATCGCCTGAGGAATAAGCAGATGAACTCCAGGCACGGATTGAGGAGATTCATTGTCTAGCAAGGAACCGAATCGAACTGGCATCAGAAAAGATGAAGACACGGTACGACATAAAGGCAACTGGACATGAGTTCAATAAAGGTGATAAAGTTTGGTTGTTGAATCCCATACGTGGTAAGGGACTGTCGCCAAAATTACAAAGAAACTGGGATGGTCCTTAGACAGTCGTCAACAAGCTGAATGATGTCGTTGTACGTATACAAAAGTCGCCACAGACGAAGCCCAAGGTCATACATTATAACCGGCTAACCCCTTATTTTGGCCAAAGTGATTAGAAATTTGAAACTGGAATTTCAGACTATAGTCATGGAAGTCACTTTTTGTAAATATGTAAATAGTAATTACTCCTTTATTTATGTAAAATATTATTATTATTATTATTATTATTATTATTATTATTATTATTATTATTATTATTATTATTATTATTATTATTACTTTTAAATGTTTTCCTCTAACTCAAAGATTACACTGACCGGGACATGCAGTCTTTTAGAAGGGGGTAGTTTTACGAATTTTGTAAATAGTCAGTGTTTGTACTCTAAAATAGTGTAAATAATCTTATTAAGCTCCATTCTTTTGTTAATATTAGTTTTTGTTACATTGTCTCTGTTATCAAGCAATCTTGTCTATTCGCCAAGTTGGCGGCAAACTTGGCGATTGTTGGCGATGGTAACCCTTCCCTTTCTATGGTAAGCCACCTTATAGGAATACTGATACATTGAATGTTATTCCTTGGTTTTCTGGATTATTTTAGAAGCTTGTAGGAATTTCTAGTGCATGACGCTAGCCTACATATAGCAGAGCGATGTGAGCTGGTTGTTGTTATTATTTGTCAGACAGGCATCGAGTGAGCTACTAGACGATTATCTAAGCAGGTTTGCTTGAGTATTATGATTAACCGCACTGTTTTGAATAGGATGTAGTGTATTTCTGAAAATCTGGCGATATTTGTGAGTTCCGAAGACTCTGTAGCTGTGAAGTTTTGCAAAAAAATTATATTACTCTATTTTTTTTAAGAGACTGGATTTTGAAGTGGACAAACCATAAGATCAGAAGAATCCTATTTACGCTACAATATTATCTAATACATTCAAATCAATTTCCTCAGTGATCTGTTTTAAGTAGACTCGGCATTATTAGGGGTTAATGAATCGCCATGCATATAATTTTAGCAAAATGTAGTTCAATCTAAGTTTTAATTATTAATTTTCTAACAAAATGATTTATATTACAAGTATAAAATGACGCAAGATATACATATTTGTAATTCAATGGGAAGATCATGATGTAACATGAGAAGCAATCGTAAATATTTAAATAATGAAAACGTTTATGCGAAAATATTGAATTTCATCTTTTTTTTAATAAGATACAGTCTTGAAAAAAAAATATCCCCTAATAACAGTGCAAATAATTATAATCGAAAAAAATTACTGGTATCAAACGACTGTAAATAAAATCTACTTTTAAATTATGTATATGTAAAATTTGTTTAATGATGCAATCTGTAAATCAAAATAAGAACAAACTAATTTTTTATTGATAACATCCAATTTTGACAATATATTTTAAATATTTGGTTCAAACGAAACCTATAAACAAAATTTGAAGCTATTTGGAAAACACGTTTTTAAATTATAAACATTGAAAATTTTGTGCCTCAAAAATGAAATTACATTTTCATATTTTTATTAATATCTCCTGAAATTACAATCCCAAGGGATAATTTTTGCTTTTTTATAATAATAAAAAATCAAATAATAAATACATTAAATTTGTAATTAAAAATATTACAATTGCTTACTTTTAAAAAATAGAAAATTTAATAAATCTTCTAACTTGTTATTTATCTGTTATTAAAAGTATAACATAAAAATATTTTTATTGTAATCTTAAAAATGGTTATTAATGCATTTAATTATTTAAAATAACTAATTTAATTATTTAAATAATGATATAAAAATAATAATAGTTTAATTAATGAAATTTGTTTGATATTGCATTTTACTTTATAAAAATAAAATTTGAATTTTTTATAATTAAAATCTCATTTCACTTAATTATTAATGTAATTTAACTTAATTGTAATTAAAATATTATTTATTTATCTAATTGACCATAAAAAATTATAAAATAACTGATAATAAAGATTATCTGATCTTGTTATTAATTTCTGTGTAAATTCGTTTAATAAAGAACAATTAATGCTAAAAAAAACTCTGTGAAACCTAGGACTACACACAACTAACTAAGGACACAGCGCCGTAAGTTTACGATCGATACGCTTTAACCATTAAGCCAAATTGCATGCTTTTTTTTCCCAAAATAATTTGTAACAAATTTTTTATCCTGGTGTGCTAAGCCACTTCATATTTCTGACATCGTACATCCGAACTGTATCCGATATATTCGATCGGCCTTTTAAATATTTTTTTTTTTTTTTTTTTTTTAATAACATTGAGAAAAATTTCACTTTTTTATGTAAAAATCTTTATGCAACAACTTGGCAGATGTTAATAAAACCTCTTGAAGGGATGCGTCAGCCGTTTATATAAAAAGTGTTCGACGTTGCAGAAGTAGGGCCAGAGATGGAAGACTGAGTATCTTTTAGACAATAAGTAGCTAAAATTTCAATAGCTGCAATAGGTGTTTTAAATTTTTATCACACTTTTTTCATGTTTTATGCACATTTGCTAAATTTTTCTCTTATTAAGGAATTCTTATTTCGTAATGAAATATCAACCAGAAAGCCTGGTTTACACAGAACGTTGTAAATAGCTAATAGTGTTAGAACATAAAATTGCCGAATTTTGCATATGTAAATATTTACATACTGCCAATTATTTATATCAGCTTTCTTTAATTTTAAACGGAAAATGCAATTTTAACACACAGTCCTAAGACGGGCACACACACAAGTCTAAAATAGTTTATGGTCAAAGATATTACATGTTCTGTAATAGATGATATGTGTAAATATCATAAAAGATGTTTGAAGTTTCCGCCATTACTAACGATGCATGCATTATACCGTCGGATTTTGGATTGATGTACTCGTTCAGATACACCTGGATATTTTTGGATATCCGCAGTAGCACAGACGAATTTTGAAACCAGATCCATATCGGAATCCACAGGCGTTTAGTACACATCATTTTTCAGTGAATACCCCAAAATTAAATCTGTTCTGCTTAAATGAGGAAAGCGTGATGATACCAGGTATTTGGTCACTGATAGAAAGGCTGTAATGGATTGGTATCCTGGTTTATACGCTCTCCTGATTTAAGCAGCACAGATTTATATTTGGGGGTTTAGTGAAAAGCGATGTATACGCAATGCCTACGAATTCCTTTATGGATCGGTCACAAGACTCGTCTGTGCTGCTACACATATCAATAAAATCCAAGTATATCTGAACAAATCCACCAATACATATCGACTGTGTAATGCAAACATCGCTAGCAATGGTGGAAACTTTTAACATCTTTTGTGACATTTTGAGATGTCATCTATCCCAGGAAATTCTTCAGAAGGCATCTTTGACCAATAATTTTTTTCAGATGATCTCAGTTTTGTGTATCTTCGTCTTTTATACCAGTCATACTGCTTTGTCATGATGTTTCCGATTAAGGGTTGCTGTACTAATCTGAATCCTTGTGATGTTTCTTACATTTCCCTTTAAAGATTGCCCAATAATCTTGTGACATCCTGTATATAAAAAAAAGTTTACGATGTATAGTTTCCCTTTAAGAGATCCTTTCAGCCACGAGAAGAAATGTAAGCTGAAATGTTAAGACTATAGGGAGTTATTTTCAAATTTCTTGCTTCATTTTAATATTTTTTTATAAGCATAACTCAGGACAATCTGAAACCGAGATAGTTTTTACCTTTTCGATTTTGGTTATAGTTTTTTATGTTAGGATATTTTAAATTTCAGAACCGTATCTAACCTGATGAATAAGTTTTAGTTTTCTAAGGTTTTTTTTTTCAGATTACAACAATAATATAATCACGCTAATAAAAATACTTTCTTATATGAATTATTTATAAACTTGAAATTTCATTATTTATTTTCATCAGAAATGTAATAATCTACTTTACTTTTTTGTCCATCAAATAAGCAATTTTATTTTGAAAATCTGGTGAATTAACACTTTGTAAACAAAGTTTCAACAATCCTATTTCGGTAACGATAATCAAACTCATAAACACTGATGAGAAGTATGTGATGGTAGTCTAGATGGCTTAAAAATACCGAAAGAACAATCATAAAGCAATTCAAGGCCAATACGTTCACTAAATATAAACCGTGTAAATAAAAAAGTATGTGCTCAGCTAATATTAAAGACTATTTCTCAGAAAACAAACGGAAAAAACTCGAGAACTTCAGAAACAACAAACATTTTATTACAGTCAATGGAATTGGAGATAAGAAAAGAAAAAAAGAAATACCTAGAAATTTATAAGGAAATGATCTAATTTGTTAATGAATTTTCTTTTTATTCTTGCATAGTATCAGGAAAGAAGAAAACTAGTTGTTGGGGGCCACTGTAATACTTATCCATCATAGATATGCATAATGTAAAGTATGTAAATAAAACATGTGATAACTATTTATTAAATGCATCACGATTCCAAAGTAAAATTTAAACGTATACTTAAAGATTTTTAATACACTCAAAAATTTGTCTGTTATGGAATTGCGGGTACTAATTGATTATCCTGTCGACCCATTTTACAAATAATATAAATTGCCAAACTATTCGTAAATTGTACAAATTTGCATAATTTTTATTTTAAATACCGAAATTAATAAATTAACAAATAAATTAGTAAGATATTAATAAAACTACAAAGAAAACTGCGAATTACAAATCACTTGGTGACGTAACAAACACATGTAATGTGTTTAATGTCAAGTGAATGTGACATTTACGATAAGCTGTTATTGGCATTGAATCTTACAGTTTGTTGATAGTTTTCTCATCGACTAATTAAGCAAGTAATACCGAACTGCGTAAAAGAAGCATCATTATAACTCCAAAAATGATAATTATATTTAGTAACAGTTCCCTGTGTTAGATTAAGCGTTTCATTTACAATTAAAATATGCCTTTGAATTGAAATTTGAATGAAATATAAAGTCATGAAAATTCGAAAAATGTGGATATGGTTAGAAATATCTCGGCAACTAAATATTTGATCGACTTCATTTTTTACTCAAAATTTATGTTTTTTATTGTTATTTAGAGTCATTTCTTAAAATAAAAATATCAAAAAAATTTTGTATGCCTTTCATCAGAACGAATATTTCGAGAATCTGAAAAAAATGTTCCTGATAATCGAGATTACTGGTATTAAATAGGTTTCTTTCCACACTTACATACTAAGTACACACCAAATTTCAAGCCTCTATCTCAATTTTTTCTGGAGAAAGGGCATTTACAGACACACACAGAGACAGATGGCATTTCCCCCCCCCCCCTAAAAACTAGTTTTTAGAAATTTCCAGTATCTAAAAGGTGTAAATCCTTTTTTTTTTTTTTTTTTTTTTAATGATTACAAGATTTACCCTATACCTTACCCTATGAAGGGTAAGCAAAAAGAGAATAAAGGAAAACAATCATTTGACTAATTCTGAGGTGATTTTACGAAATATTATGTTAAACTTTGGTTCAGAATTACATTTACAGATTTAAAAAAATAGTCGTTTACATACTTTATGAATGTCTAGGAGAGTTTATATAATTTTCGGCAATATGTTTTTATGGATTGAAGAAAATATGGAATGCTGTTAAAAATTAAAGATTGTGTACAACTATATAAATTGAGTTTTTAGATGAAAATTAGGGAAAATATGTTTTTTAATTAGAAGGATATCTGATATTTTTCTCTTAAATAGAAGGGAGCTAGAATAAAGCTGTTAAAATAGAATTTTTCTCATATTCCCCAAGCTCAATGCCACCGCCAGTTTTCTTTCCATAATAATTAAGGTTTTTAAGTTGTAAAATGAATACATAGCAAAACAGACTTTTCTTTAACAGTTACTAAAACAAGAATTCTAAAACCGCTGTGAAATGAGACTCAGTTTAATATTTTAATTTAGTCTAATGCTATTGACGTTCTAAATTTGAATACAATTTACTCCGAATATATATTTCGTATTTTGTATCCCTTGGCCTCTGGGGTCCTCATATATATGCTACAATATATTTGGTAATATATTTATTTTCCGTAAGAATTGTAGTCATAATTTGTATGTATGCGCGTGAAAGAATATAACAAGTCCCCAAATGTATATGCGGTTAATATACCATTTAACAATCAGGCAATAGACCGTTGTCGCAAGAATTGTGCAATTGTCGTAAAAATGTTTAAAAAATCATCCATTGGGTTATGTATTCAAACCGTATTTAAATCAATTTTCTAAAGAAAAATTCACCAATTTTATGTGGAAACTGTCCAAGGAAATGTGATAGAATGTAAATGATAAATATTCAGGTAATGTAATCCAGCATTAGAAGTACTGCGAAAATATGTCCTGTTTTAAAATTCAAGAAAGAGCGTTTGAATCCAGCCGTTTTCTTTCTGACAGAAATTTCTAAAATAACCCGCTTTTTTTCTGAGCACACACGTTAATGTACAGGAATCCTAGAGGAGTTGTTCCCAATATTTTAAAATTACCTTTTCTTAGGAGCATCCCGTATTACGAGGTTTATTTAAAATTCAACATTTGTTAGAATATCTTCAGAACTTCAGATTGTTTACTGTACATTTCAAACACAATAATAAAGAACGCGTATATTCTAGGCTTAAATCATTACAAAAACTGATTCTTTCCATTCTAAAACACACAGTACAACTTTTTGTTTTTTACTTTTCAAATAATAATTTAAAAAAAAATCATGATAAAATGTAAGTCAGTTTCACATATCAAAAATTGTCTCTGGTCAGTTAATTTAACAGGCTATTCTTTCGATCTTTCGTAAAAAAACTAATCAAGTTAAAAAAAAAATACAATGTGAATGACAAACTAATATGTGGAGGAAAATTCTTTTCAATAAATCGACATTTTGCATTGATAATCTATATTTATTTTGCATTGTAGTTAATATTTTTATTTGTTATCGTAGCATTATTAAAATAAATTTTCTGAGAAAATGTAAAAACAGGCACTTGAATCCCCTATAATATTTTCAAATAAACAAATTATAATGTTAGCAGCCTTTTACCACAAGTTTTATATATTATTATAGTTATTGTTGAACATTATTATATTTTTACTAGTATATAACACCGTCAAAACTAATGGAATATGATCAATAAATCTTCAAAATGTTTTAATTATGAAGGTGAATATATTAGGTGAATGAAATGAAGATAGGTATGCCTCGTCATAGAATTTATATTGAAAAATAATAATCGTTTCGTGGCACTACTGCTTCCAATTTAAGAATCACATGAACATTTTTATTTCAATTTTTGATTGTAAATGGCATCATCAAATGTCATTGGATGTTTTGTATTGAAATATTTTTGTTTTTATATTGAAAAATCTAAATGATTAATAAATATGAATGGTAATAAGAAAAAATACTGTTTGGCAAAGATATTGGCCTTGTTTTTATCTTTTTAAATTCAAGTTCACGGCAAAACATATAAACTTTTATCAAAAGTTGCACATTTTTGTGGAAACATTTAATCATCAAAACTTTACATTAAAAAATATTTTTCTGACTAAAAGAAAAATATGTAACACTTTATGATTTTTGCATTTTCTTAATCAAAAAGTATCATCCTTTGATTTTTGGTGACCATAACAAAAATATAATGTTAACTGTTATTTGAAATCATATTTAAAATATTACATCCTGAAACAGGAAAGGCTAAATGTTGCTATAAATATGTAACTAATGTATAAATGTATTATTCAAAAAATTACGTTTAATTTTACAAAACTATTTATATGTTATTTTTAGATACGTATGTTACTCAGTATAAGCCTATTTATATACCTATTATTCATTAACCGATATAAATTTTGTGATTTTTAAATTATTTTAGTACTCAAAAATAAATCTTGAATTGTTCAGTAATAGCAAATTTTTAATGATTTTAATCTGCATCATTTCTCAAAGTATGGCTTTTTTTTACTACAAATTTGTTATGTTAAAATTCAAAATTTTATCTGTATGGACATAATTAAAATATGTTACACAATGATATTATACATTGCTTATATTTTAATTACAGTAAAAATTGAAAAGAAATGTTAATTTTATATATAAAAAAGAAGCATAAGAAATCATAATTTTCACAGATTTTTTTTGGTTAAACTATATATCGATAGATGTGGCGAAAAAAAGATATTAACGCAGTAAGTCAATGTATGAAAGCTCTTGGTAGCTGGTTATTTGTTATTTATAATTTAGATCATAAAATAGTACAATTGGATAGGTTTTAAAGGTTTTTAAGAAAACGGAGCAGAATAGATGTGATACAAAGTAGATTAGGCTTATATTTCCATAGGTCTTTAATCGGAATATTTACTTACGCCTAACATGACCGTGATAAGTGCGTTTCTGTGGGGAATAAGATACCCGAAAACATCACATTAGCATATTAATATGAATAGAAATATTATTTTAATAGTTTTATGTATCTGTATAAATGTTTTAATATATGCAGAATATTGGTATTTGATTTTCAGTCAAGAAAAGAGCCATACCCAAAACAGTAAGGACAGAAAATTTATGCTAAGCATGCCATAGGTGGCATGCTGTAAAATATTTTTGCATATTTTTAAATTAGGTCCCATTTTAAAGTTGCACAAAATACATTTATTTAAATTAGCTGATTTTGTTTAAATGCGATTGTTTGAAAATTAAAGTAATCATAAAATACATCTGAATGTATTATACTGTAGTTCAGTTTCGATACACATATATTTCAAATTATTAGAAGATTTACAATGTTTCGAAAATGAAAGACAACCACATCGTTTAAGTAAAAAATACCAATGATAATAGTATGGCAACTTGTCATGCAATTTTGAATACTAAAAGCTATTAAAAAAGGCTCTGAGTTATTATTTATGGAAATGATTAATGTGTAAAATTCGACTATAAATATTTTATTCAGTTTTCGCACACATATTTATTATTAACTAAAAACAATTCTAATTAAGTAATTATCAACTTGATATAAATTAGACCGGAATTGTAATTAACTTGTATTTTTCTTTAATTTCCAAAAATAAACTGTTTTTTTTCTAATTAAACTACTTTACTAGCTATTTTGAAACATTATTGCTATAACACATTGTTAAATTATTTTAATAAAATATATTAAATTTAAATATATATTAAATATATTTAAAATATGTTAATTTGTATTAAACGTTATTATAGATTTTTTAAAATTTTGGTATTTTGCACATCTTTAAAACGTGAATTGTTATTATTATTATTTTTGGAAACGTTTCTCGCACACGGATTCAAAAAGGTTCGTCATTCTTGCAATAGAGTAAATTAGTATGTCGCAGCTTTGTGATAATTTTTGTAACAAGACAATAAAATGTTTGAATTGAGCTTAAAATAATTCTTTTGCTTATTTAAGAGGTTTTAGGTACTCTTTTGAATTATGATTGCACCATGATAATGGAAAAACATTCTATGTACCAGATTTTTTTTTCGCGCTCGTGTTCCCTTTATCTTAAGTTAAAATGTTAGTTATATATAGATGTAGTATTCAATGAAAATAAGAGTTATACAGCACTTTTGTTTTTTTTTGGGGGGGGGGGGGAGGCTAAAAAAGTAAATTGTGCAAATAGAAAGTTGTGGAAATGCCTCTAGAGTGGAAGATATATTTCAGCTATTTGAACAGTTTTTTTTCCCTTTGGGCTGCAGAATATCAATATATTTCGTGGTTGGACTTGCTAATTCTTCGTGTTTCGTGTGGAAAAAACATACGTCGTCTTCTAATACGAAAAAACATTAGGGAAAGAGATGCCGGAACAAAGTGGCGAGTGGTCAGGGAAAACTGGGAAAAACACAATCAATATAAGTGAAAACTACCAGTATTTTCTTTCAGAAAATACTTCAAATAATAGAAAGAGATTATATAAACTGAATGTATCTTTAACAAAATACTGGTATTTATCATCTATATTGATTGTGTTTTTATATAACCACTCGTCACCCTGCGGAGATCATCTTTAATTTGACTAAAATTCAGCTTTGGATTGAGGGATTTCAGGCATTTTTTATTGAAGAATAGAGTATTTTGGAAGAAAATGGGCAAACCAAAACAGAAATGCTCCTGTTTACCTAACATTACAAAGGCGTAAATAAAAACACACATATGAGATAAGAAAATTTTCATAAATTTACTACGAGAAATAATTATTCTTGCCAGTTAGAGTTTTATCATTTTTGTTTAAATTTCAAATTAAGCAGAATAGTGTTTTTCCCTTTTAAATAGTAAAAAAAATATATCACTCAATACAAAATCAATGTAACGTTTTCTTCTTGAATAATGAAAAAAAGAAAAGAAAAACAATGTAAAAAGATATCTACATAGTCATTAAATTTAACACTTAATACCTGTAATTATTCTGAAGAGTTGAAGGACTTTCAAGCTAAAACGCATGACAAGAGTAATTATTCTTGAGGAAACTGCTAATTAAGTTTTAATTACAGAAGAAATATCTTTGGCTACAAAAAATAACTGAAATCATTAAAACTTTTACATTATTTTTTTATTAATAATTATGTACGGAAAATAAACTAATTTTTCAAATAGATTAATTAAATAGAATTGAAATATTAATTTTTGAAGATTCTTTTGGTGAATAGTTAAAATTCATCTTTTTATTTTTAAATTTATCTCATTTAAGTTTCATATTTACACACACACACACATATATATATATATTAATTTAGATTATAATTAAAACATGAACAAAAGTTACATAAAATATTGAAATAATGAAGGTATGATGAAATGTAAAACTGTTATTTAAATTTCAAACGTTATTTTTTTTTTGTTAGTGTAATTAAATATAAATTAAAAAATTTAATCTATAATAGACTGGTTATTATTTTTGCGATAACCAGTTCTAGTCTCTGAGATAATTTTAACCTATTTCCTAAAACTTTTATTTTTTTCAACAAAAACCATTTTCAGTTATGTATTTTCTCTGTTGTGTGAGTTAGAGTTTTACATGTAATATATTTCTTTATAGAATGAAACAGACAGTCGCATGCCAAAAAGTCAGGTCCATATGGTACTTATGACAAAACAGGTTCGTCAGATTTCTATCATTTTTTAGAGTATTCAAAGAAGTATGTGACTGCACATTATCGTCATTGAAAACTATACTTCTACGATTTATAAATTTTGGACATTCTCACAGCAAAAAGTAACATATTTCAGATTATTGTTTACAGGAAATAGTAGTTGTTCAATATGTTAAGTAAAAGAAATTTATTTTGTTTATTTATTTTTGTAATTCTTTCAGATTGACAATGTAATATTGTGTTAACCACTTCGCATCGAGCGTCACGTATATGTGATGTGTTAACCTCCTGACTGCCGCCGGCAGATTTTTTCACACACTAAGCTGCAGGTTTCACTGCAACATAAGCAATATTTAAATTAGTATAATTCTACAAATAAAACCCAGTTCTGAAAAATTAAGTTAGGATTGATGCTATCACCGATACTAATAACCTATTTTGTATCAGGTTGGAAAAAACATCTTTTTTTTTAAATATTTTTAATAAATTACAGAGAAAACAACATTACAATATTACCCTTTGGCTGGGCAGTCAGGGGGTTAATAAAATACACTCTTGATTATTCACTATTTCTTGTTATTCATTAACAAAAATTTTTATTGCGAGATTTTTTTGTTATTAGAGCAAACCATTTATTCGATTCAATAAGAAAAAATTTCCATTTCTAAAAAAAATGTGGAAAATATTCTGTAAAGGATGCTCGTCGCAAAAGAATTAATGAATGTTATTCAGCTTTTGTTATTATTTGGAGTAGATCGTAACAACCTATGATATAATATAAAACATTCTGTAAAGGGTGTTCGTCGCGAAGGAATTGATTAATTTTAATCAGTTTTTGATGTTGTTTGGAGTAAATCACATAAACTAGTAATAAAATATTAAAAAAATATGTAGAGGATGCTGCTCGTCGGAAGAAATTAATAAATGAATGTTAATCAGCATTTGATGCTATTTGGAGTAGATCTAACAGCAGGTGACAAAAGGTATAACATTTTGTAAAGAATGCTCTTCGTGTAAGGATTAATAAATGTTAATTAACTTTTGATGCTCTTTGGAGGAGATCATAAAAACCGGGTGATAAAAGATTGAAAATTCTATAAAGGATGTTAGTCAGAAGGGATTAATGAATGAATGTTAATCAGCTTTTGAAGCTGTTTGATGTAGATCATAAAAACAGTAAAGAAAATTCTGTAAAGAATGCTCTTCGCGAAAGGATTAAATCAGCTTTGATGGAGTAGACAGTAACAACAGGTGATAAAAGGTAAAATGGAATGAAAGCTAAAATATTCTGCTAAATATTTTCGTCGCGAAGGTATTAATTAATGTTAATCAACTTTTGAGGCTGTTTGCAGTAGATTACAAAAATCGGGTGATAAAAGATAGAAAATTCTGTATACAGGATGCTCGTCGGAATGAATTTATGAATGAAAGCTAAACAGCGTTTGATGCTGTTTAGAGTAGAGTGGTGAAAAAAAAATCTTTAAAGGATACTCGTTGCGAAGAGATTAATGAATGTTATGAACTTTTGACACTGCTGGGATCTTAAAAATTGGTGATAAAAGATTAAACATTTTGTAAAAGATGCTATCGAAAATGTCATAGCGAAGAGGTTAATGAATCTTAACAGGCTTTTGATGCTGCTTGAAATAGCTGGTTAATGCTTGATTCTTCATTCTTTAGGTGCAAATATATTGTATGTAATTTTTTTTGTATGGCTTGTTATTAGTTTTCTCAATAATCGAGAGTGGTTTCTAGAAATTTAAATAACCTAAATTAAACTCAATAAAACTGGAAGAAGAAAGCAGAAAGATGCAACATTATACTTCTATCTGGTTTAATATATTAAAAATAAATCTTTCAAAAATGTTGAAATAAGAGAAATTTGGAAAGAACTCCCCCATTATTCTAATTTCTAATCATAGCTTACAAAAGTTTATGATAATTACTGAAAACTTGTAAGAAGTTTTATAACATACCAATAAGCTGCATTAAATGGATTTTCCCTAAACGTGCTTAGGTAGTTACAAATATTTGTATTTAATGTTTATACTGACTACTATTATTTCCAGAATCGCTACATGCAATTTATTTAAAATCAAGGTATTTTTAATTAGGTTATTTTATATGAAAAATATACTTTATGTAATGATACAAGATTTAATAAAATAAAGTTTTATAATAATCAATATGAACAACGCCGTTTTACAGATTCAAGTACGAGTATTTGACATTATGTCGATTTTAGATTTAAGAAAAAAAACTTTCAGTAATTTGACGTTATTCTGATTATAATATAATAATAAATATGACCAGAATAAAGTTAAACTGAGATTAGAAAACGTTTTCTATAAAAATGTCCGAATGACTTGGCAGTTTGCAGCAGAATATTAACTGTGTGACCAATGGAAAATCTTTAAATTGTACACAAACAACCGGTTTGTGTACAATTGTGTTTTCAGCAAAAGCATTCAAATGATTTGAAAATTTCTTGCAGATTTTTAGCAGATCACAGAAAAACTTTTCGCAAGAGTTTTTTAGTACTCTGCGTATTTCTGTATTTGTAAAAGAAAAAAAAAACCTTTTTTAAGATTAATTTTAAATTAAGTAGAATTATTGTGTGGTACAACATTGTAAACAAAACCGATTAACTTTAGCATAGGCGACAATGTTTTCAAACAGTGTACATTTGTAAGATGCATATTTAAATTTATATTTTCTAACGTTGTGCAATTGCAAATATTTTAAACTTAAGGTGTAATATTAAGCACATGCAATGACATTGCCCTGCAGTTTACCAAGTATCTCTATTTTGAACCACTATTCAGCTAAAATTTAATTCAAACTAAAACACTTTTGTAACTGTTGAAGTCACATTTACAGAAATTATCATGCATAGACGGCCATTTATCCAATTCTTTCCGTGACCCTGTATAACATTTTATTGATATTCTTACAAACATTTCTTTGTAAACTAAATTCCGTTCAGAATAAAAATGATTAACACATTCAAAAAACACCTTTAAGCAATGTGCGCTTAAACTCAGTAACTTTTACGAATTCTTTATAATTGTCCTGTATACACTATATTGCCATTGATTATGGGACACTTGCGATTTTAGACATTTTACTAAATATCTAGAAAAATACATGAGGAATCATCTCGAAACTCTTAATGTATAAACATAATAGTATACGCCATACATCACCGTGAAGATTTTTTACCGAAACTCCATAGGGGACCGTCAACAAATTAAAAAAGAATGAATATCTTTTGAATAACCCTGTCAAAACTAATGTAGCAAAAGCGCTCAAACTCTAGATTATGATTGAATGCCTTATTGTAATACGCCTTGTTCATTTTT
The DNA here is from genome assembly GCA_964019185.1 of Maratus speculifer. Taxonomy (NCBI): domain Eukaryota; kingdom Metazoa; phylum Arthropoda; class Arachnida; order Araneae; family Salticidae; genus Maratus; species Maratus speculifer. The sequence continues at coordinate 240,816,628 of OZ025297.1, forward strand.
ATGCAAATAGCATGCATACTCGCAGAGTAATTAAGGTTTTTATAAAAATGGTCCCAAATTTTTCCAAGTTTTTTCCTTATAATTTTCAGAGTTCTTAATATAAAATAATATTTTTTTTTTCAGAAAATATGACAAACAACATTGCACACAGTACCTTCTAATCAGAATTAAAAAATAATGAAAAATGTGAACAAAATGAGTAGGTTTACTAAATAATTTTTTACTGCGCATGCGTCAACGATATCAAAATTTCATTTGCATATTATGTTAGTTAAATGTATAGAGCAACTTTTGTGAAAGTCACAAAATCATAACTTGAAAATTCTGAAAATAATCGTCAATTGAATTAGTTGAAAATCCGTTATTCTGAAAATGAAGCAAAAACAAGAGGGGCTGTATCCATATATTCATTGATTAGTGTCAATATAGAATACACAATACGGGATGTACTACAACATTTGGATAAAATCCCTCATTTTTTCCTTCATTTTCGAAACAACGGATTTTGTCTTTTTTCTATAGACGATTACTTTCAGAATTTTCAAGCTAAGATTTTGAGACTTTTACAAAAGTTGCTCTATACATTTAGCTAACATAATATGCAAATGAAATTTTAATATCTTTGACGCATGCGCAGTAAAAAATTATTTAGTAAACCTACTCATTTTTCATATAATTTTTATTATTTTTTAATTCTGATTACAGCATACTGTGTGCAATGTTGTTTGTCCTATTTTCTGAAAAAAATATTATTTTATATTAAGAACTCTGAAAATTATAAGGAAAAAACTTGGAAAAATTTGGGACCATTTTTATAAAAACCTTAATTACTCTGAGAGTATGCATGCTATTTGCATAAAAATGAACACAGTGTATTACAATAAGGCGTTCAATCATAATCTAGAGTTTGAGCACTTTTGCTACATTAGTTTTGACAGGGTTATCCAAAAGATATTCATTCTTTTTTAATTTGTTGACTGTCCCCTATGGAGTTTCGGTAAAAAATCTTCACGGCGATGTATGGCGTATACTATTATATTTATACACTAAGAGCTTTGAGATGATTCCTCATGTATGTTTCTAGATATTTAGTAAAATGTCTAAAATCGCAAGTGTCCAATAATCAATGGCAATATAGTGTATAAATTGTAGCATTTTTACATACCATATACTATACATAAATACAGGGAAACTTAAAAGCGAATACAATAATTAAAAAGGCGTTTCCCGCCATCATCGGCTGTTAAACAATACTTCTGATAGAATATACTATCTGAAATCTTTTGCACTGCGGCTCTTTAAATGCTACGCACTCCATATTATACATGAAATAACTTACAGTAAACCTCACCAACGTATAGCATTTTCATTATTTGTAAAACTGTTTAACAGAATTAAAATAAACTGCAAATTTTTTTTCCTATACCATTACGTAGTAAAAATTCTTTTATGAGGTCTTATAAATGAAGAGTAACTATTCTTTGCAGCGGATATTTTACAAAATGCATGTTTTAATGCAATTCTTAAATGTATATTCTTTTTTATAATTGAAGGGCTGTTGCATCCTTAAAATTTTTTTGAACGTTGTTTTTTATTTCGTGATAATCTAACGGAACACTTTTGACTGTTCCAGTAGATAAGCTAAACATGCTACAAACTTCATTTAAAGCATGATTTGTTCTGGGGAAAGTAAATAATATCCAAATATTTCAGGACGATCCGAGTATATTTACGCGAGTTACAACGCAGGCAAACGCGAAAAAGGACCAAACCGAAATCATAAATACTTTTCAAATTTGTTAAATGCGTTAAAAAATCTTTAAGAGGCTGGTTTAATTGAAAATCTTTGAAGGAGACAATTAGCATTGATAATTCTGATAAAAACTGCATTAAAAAGGAATGACAGGACTCGTAAAGCCTCGATAGCATGGAATTTAATGACTGTGTCGACGTAAATTATGCAGTAACAGTGTACGATCAATGTGAAGGCAATGATATCATCCATTTAACGGAAGCTTCTCAAGAAGAAGAAGAAGATGAAGAAATCGGCGAATTTCCACAATATGGGAAAAAAAACAAGCACTTTTTACAGTAGACACTTTTAGGAGATCTGTTGAGCGTCTGTCACATGTGTCACAGGAAACACATTTAAAACCATAGTCCTCTTAGAAAATGTAAAAGATAAAACTTCATACGTATCTCCGAAGAAAATAACAGTTAAACCTTTTTTTTTGAAATAAAACTGCTAAAAGTATTTATTATAGAATAAAAAAGGATAACGTATTGCAAATGTATGTAAAAGAGCTTTTATTTATACTCTACTATTGATAGCATGCGATTTTCGATAATTCGAATTAACGGTATTTCGGTATTTTCTTTTTCTTATATATACTCGGCTGTATTTTTTATTTAATTTATTTTTACAGAAATTTTCACTTTTTGATTTATTTTCTAGTTGATATTATTTTGTATTTTAGTTTATGTTTATTATTTCGATATCATTAACATGTTATAATTTGTAATTTATTCATTTTTAGCAGAAAATGACTTTTTTGTTGTTTATTTACTTTTACTTTTTTTTCCTTCTTGGGCTACCTTTACTTTTTTTAATGTGACTGTTCTTCTGAACATTCCCTTTGATTATAAATCTAAGGTGCAGATATCTATTATTAGAGATATGGATGCCCATGCATCCAAGAATGCTATATAATGATGCCGTTCCTAGTTCTAAATTCAGGACCGTCATTGGTGATTATAGTGGAGTTTTAAATTTATCATCTACTGAGAAGGTACTTTAAGCAACATGGTGGTTAATGCATAGCTGAAAATTCGCTAAATGAAACTAATCAATACAGCAATTGAATTATTGTGGTCTATGCGCCATTATGTTGTCCTTTAAAAAAGAGAAAAAAGCAAAGAAAAAAGGCCAGTATTCAAATTGTCAGTTGTATATTTACGTATCAACCGTCTTTTTATATCTTAATTCCAGGTATTATGATTTTCCGATCGATTTCTAATCATCTGTGCTAAATGTAGTTAATTGGTGACATAGAATTTGGAAATTAGTTGGTCTACTACACTGAATCAAAACCAGCGTGTATTCATTACTACGATACATAAATACTATTTGAACATTGAGAGGAAGTTAAGTAAAAAGGAATAATGCCCGAATAAGCAAGTTACTCTCTCATAACTGAAACAAAGAAATGACGAAAGCCAGTATCTAAACTACCAGTTACAAATTTATGTGACAAACGCCTTTCTATTTGAACTTTTCGAATTGTTGTTTTCCGATCTATTTCCAATCAAGCAATATTCCAATATATTCAGTCAGTAATTTATTGATGGTATAAAATTCCTAACTTGATTGGACAAATTCCTTGAATTTTCAAATCTTAAATAATTTAGATACTTTGTCAGGTCGGATTTGGCAATGTTTTCTGTATTAAGTTTCTCAAAAGAATTTTTTTTTGTTTAAATTAATAAAGATATTTTTTCCTACTTTAGTGGATATCCATTTAAATCAACACTGATTAAAACTCTCAATTTTTGACCCCCATTCAAATCACAGAGTCGTGATAATGAATACTGATTCCGTGATTTGAAAGAGAAGACAATTAAATCAACTATCAGTTAAAAAAAACAGCAACAATGATAAATTGCAATGATTTACTCTTCAAGCAAAATATTTCGAAATATCCATTAGTAAAAAAAAAAAAAATTAAACGAACAGAGCCACAGTCGGCATTCAAACCAACTATCTTTTTTAATTTTTTTTTTAATTATCATCTGACTGTTTTTAAAAAGAGATTAAAAAAGAAATCCTCACTGTATTAAAAAATATATAATGGAAAAATAAACTTCCTTAAAAAAGTTCCTTTTTTTGTGCAGATTTCAAAGGATTTTGCAAACTTTGTTAACAAAAAAGCGTAGAATGTACTTTTTAATTTGTAATTTATTACATGTGAAGCAAATTTTTTTAAAGCAAATACATTGTGTTTAGATGCAACTTGATCAGTGTTTGAAACTATGAATAAGTCATGTAATTCAAAAGAAATGGTAAAGTTTATTTCATTTGTACACAAATATCTTCATCATATAATGAATTTAAATAAAAAATGTTTTTATCAACAATATTTTTTAGTTTAATTGACAATTTATCAATATACTTTTTGCATATTGATTGACTTCGAAGATTCTTTAACTGCTTGATAATTATTTAATTAATTGGATGTATCATAATTTTTTTAATATATACCATAAAAGCTACTTTAGATTAGAGTTTTATATTTTTACTTCAACATCTTTATTATAAGAAAATTTTACAATTAATACAAATAAAGAATATTTCATTTCAAATAAAACGGTTTATAAAAAGTTACAGAACAATTTTAAAAAATTATGATTTAGAAAAAAATTAATTGGCAAATAAAAATTACCTTAAACATTTTAAATTCAATTACTTAGTTCAGAAATTCATAGTTTTTTAGGCATTTTCCTTGTGAAATTTCTTTTAGTCTCAGAATCAAAACGATAAATTTTAACGATTGATTAACAACTTTTTAAGAAAATAAGAAAAAAAAATCATTCATCTATCATAGATTATGAAGTATTTTTCATCAACATTAGAATAATTAAACTTTACACTTTATTAAAGTGAAAGTAGTCGGGAAAATATCAGAACATTTTGTATAACTTTGTATGTAATCTATATTTATATTTACTGCATAGCAAGCTAGAAGAAATTTCCATTGTTAAATGTAAAAGTACTGGAAATCTTTTGTGCATCCTTGTATATGATCTACAGAACTTTAACACGTTAAGTAATATGAATGTAAACAAATAAAAAAAGTTATTTTTTACGTTTTTATCCATTTCCAACAAAGTTAAAAAGTACTAAGTGCTTCTGCATTCGATTTCTCTGTCCGTCTGTTAGTTTCCCTACTTATGAGACATTATGCAGTACATTATCCATGATTAAAACTAAGCCTAAAAGAAATATTTTTGATATAAGAACTTTAACACCAAACAAAAAGTGGGGAGAAACGGGATATGTCAAATTCCCCTTTTTAATAAGGATGTACATTTCTAAAATGCAAACACTTTTAGAGAATATTATATTAATTATAACATTGAAAATATACTCATTTATAACAGATATAAATTTTCCAAGTGGTTGAAAAAATTCCTGTCGGGATTCGAACCAGGGATGTATTGGCTGAAGCCGCCAATGCTCTTCCAACTGAGCCATCACGGACGAACACTGGAGGACTATTTCACCCAACTAACCGTAACGATCACATAATCTGGTGTGATACTATAGATCAGCTCAACAGAATCAATCGAAGGTCAATGTATGGAACTGCAGAAAACGATGCATACGAAATTAATTTAGATTAATTTATAACACGATTTTTCAATCGGTAAATCAATTATGACAGATGAAAATATTCCAAGTGAGTGAAAAAAGTCCGTGCCAAGATTCGAACCAGGGATATATTGGATGAAGCCGCCAATGCTCTTCCAACTGCGCCATCCTTGGCCCAGACTCTTTCACCCACTTGAAAAATTTACATCTGTTCATTTACCGATTGAAAAATCGTGATATAAATTAATCTAATATAATTTCGTATGCAGAATTTTCTGCAGTTTCATACATTGACCTTTGTTGAGCTGATCTGTTGATCTGATCCACAGTATCAGACCAGATTATGTGATCGTTAGGGTTAGTTGAATGAAATAGCCCGCCAGTGTTCATCCGAGATAACTTAGTTGTTAGAGAATTGGCGGTTTCAGTCAATACATCTCTGGTTCAGATCCCACCAGTGGGCGAGAGGTTCTGACCTCTCAACTGGTAGACGGCAGGTGTTGGGTTCGAACCCAATCGCGGCCGTCGGCCTAGCCGTTCAGAGTTTTCGCGTTTTTTTTAGTTTTGTTTAAATACGGAATAGGTTCACTTAGAAAGACCCCTACGTGTTGAAATATATTTTCCGATCTAATAATCCCCGAATCAAGATACTTAAGGAACTCTCCCATCTGGCGCGATAAGAACGAAAAACATCATTAAGTTAGAATTCACACTAATGATTATCGAAACTTACTTCTGGGTTTTTTCTGTGCCATGTGGAAGTTACTAAAGACATATGCAATATTTCTTGTCATCAGAAAGCGTTTCCAGAACTCTATGTATAAAGAACATTACGAACTGATAAACATTTTTTAGTATGCTTTATTCTTTGACTTTAAAAAATAACCCATTAAAATTAATTAGCTGATTGCACCATTATGTGAAAGTGCGCTTGCTGTTAATGTTTGTAATATAATTAAGCATATGTTTCTCACTCTATATTTGACTCTCGCACTGAGAGGTCATAAATGTTTGCTGCTCCGTTAAATTTACTATATTAAATATTCTTTATTTTCTTCCTTAAAGTTAGTAGTAATTACTTCGACTGCTTCTTCATGAGTGTATTTTGAAATAATCCCCACCCGGGGCACATAACATCTTTTGTTCAACGCCAAATGGATGAACACTGTTTAATAAAAATGCAACACTTATAGATAGTGCACCACATCCCTTGGATTAGCCGGTATACGAGAACTGGATATCTATAAAAGGTAAGAGAATATTTATTTATTCCTTTTGCTTACCTGAGTTAAATGTTGAGACATCTAAAGCTATAATTTAATGATGAGGTATAGAACTCGCGCCAATTAAATGTTAGGAATATTTTCCAACACTACGAAGGGTACTCCCCCCAGGGCTTATATCCCTAGAGTAGATAGTGGACCGACAAAAAATAAATCAAACCATCCCTGGTTCAAATCCTGACCCGGACTTTTTTCACTCACTTGGAAAATTTACATCGGTTATAATTGACTTACCGCATGAAAAATCGTGTTATAAACTAATCTAATATAATTTCGTATGCAGCGTTTTCTGCAGTTCCAAAAATTGATCTTCTATTTATTCTGTTGAGCTGATCCATAGTTTCAGATCAGATTATGTGATCATTAAGGTTAGTTGAGTGAAAAAGTCCTCCAGTGTTCGTCCAGGACACCTCAGTTGGAAGAGCATTGGCGGCTTCAGCCAGTACATCCCTGCTTCGAATCCTAGCCCGGACCACTTGGAAAATTTACATCTGTTATAATTTATTTACCGAATGAATAATCGTGTTATAAATTAATCTAATATATACATTTACTTCAAAATTGAAATAAATTTAATTGATGAATTTTTAATGTCATCTATGACTGACAATCCTGAATTTTCTTTCATGTCATGAAGATACTGTATTTTTATATTGTAGCACATTCATTATAAACCTACAGTCTTTGTTTGATTGTATATCTAGCCGAAACTAAATTATTTGTGCATATAGCTTTGTTTTATTGCTGTCCCATACCTGCCTGATAATGGAGACGTATGGGCACATTTTTAAACTTACAATTTCTTTAACTATAAAATAGCTTTAGCATGTTATGTTTCTATAATGTTCAGGGATATTAAAAAGTGTTTCACCCTGCCTCTATTAGTTGAAATTTTGCGTTTTTGTGTCAAACAAAATTGATTTTCTTACTTTTGTAAAAATTGTCCCATACCACCCCACTGCACCCTATCTAATTCTTCATTTAGAAAGTGGTTTGGATAAATTTGAAGCATTTTTTTATAGAAAAATTGAAAGCTGACTTGTAATTTACAGGTGAACAGCAACTAAATGAGATAGTGGAAATTCGATCATTTAATTTTTCTAAAAACTGTGCGATCAAGATTCTGGTTTGTCGAATTTCTCATTGATAAGCCATTAAAACGAAAAAACAAAATCATTAGTGTATCTCAACCAGAAAACTGGGCCCGGTTATATAACAACATGATTATCATTTTAATCATTTAAAATGTAATCAAGAATATATTTAAAATAAAATTTTTTGATTTTAAATGGACTTTAATGTCTTTTTTTAATGATTTTATATTAAGTTTTACTTACCTTTAAACAATGTACATACTTTTACTTGATGAATTTTATATATTTATCCAGGTGAATTTTGCTTTAAATTTTAATTCGTATTGAAAATTATTCATTCAAAGATTAAACTTTATGTCAAAATAAATCTAAATAGTTTTTTTTTTCTATTTATTTGTTGGTCGTTCTTCTAACAACCAGGCATTTTTTCCCCTTCTGTCTAAAACATATTTTGAAAGATCTTATGTTACTGGGTAAGCAGGTAACTCATTTCATAAGCATGTAACATTTTGAAAGAAGTTTTTTTTATCATGTTTTACCATTTGAATTGCCTTTTATAGGAAAACAAAAATCGTAAATAGCTCATTGTTGCTCCTTCTCAGCATACTTTTTTTTATTTTCTGTAATATCTAGCTTTTGTTAATTACTTCTTGAAAATTATTTATAACTAAGCTGTATTTTTTAGAAACCTATGTGAACAGAATTTTAAAATTTTAAAGAGTTTCAAAGCATTATAACCAATTAAAAAGTGGACATATCCTGAATGTCTTGACTTGAAAATGTCTTGAATGTCATGATATTTCTCTACATCAAACAAAAAAAGTAATCGGTTGATTGTTAATACGGGAAATTGTAACGATCTATTACCAGAGTTCTTCTATCCTCTTCAGGCCCTAGGGATTATTTCTATATTTTTTTCTAACTTCATGTGTGATTTTTTATTAACAAACTGATAGTTAATAACTTATTTTTTGCACATAAAATTTTATGATACATGTAGACTCAATAAGCACAATTTTTGACAATGTCTTGGAACATTTTATTTTATTTTATTACTTTTGCATTGAAAAAGCAATACGAAAAGGAAATAATTGTATATTTAGTAATTTTTTATTTTTAATGGCTTCCACAAATGATATCGTAACACGCAGAAAAAATTGCTTACATTTTCATTTTTGTAAATTTCGTACGTTTTTGCGGCAACCTTTGTTAATATAACTCCTATCTCGCTTTAAAAATGCTATAAGAAACAAATTCCTTTTACGTTTAGTTTTGTTCTCTTTTAGGCTCTATTTACACTAAGTTCTGTATTATTAATATTATTTATATACATGAAAAAAATTAAAGATTTGTATCCTATAGGATAGAACGGACTGAACCTATAGGTCTGAAGAGGCTATTTCCAATCAATATAAAGAGTTGAACTAATGTTAGCTATTTTTTTCCTCGTTGACAAAAATGTAAAATATTTTTTTTCTTTTTTTTCTTTTTATTATATACTGTTCAGCACGATTAGTTGACGACTATTTACCAACACAATTTGAAGGTGGTTCATCCATTAGCTGATAAGAATCTTACGAAGATTATCCGCTCTTTACTCTACCACAGTATAATGGAATCATCGGAATGGTATCTCTTACAGTGCTATCATTTCAAATAATTTTGAAAAACTAAGAATGGTTGGCTAACAATCTGAGCTACTTGGATTTGCAGTTATAAGGTTTTCTGAAATACAATACATTTCACCTTTGTATTTTTATCTATTTTAGTATTTCCTACATCGATATGTTTAGTTAAAGATTAAATTGAACAAAGCTTGAACTATTAATTAAAACTAAAATGTAACTTTTTTTTCTTGAACGAAATGCTATCAGTTTATCTTTATCAGTTTTTTAGATAAAATAAAATAAAAACGCAATAAAAATGATTCTTTTAAATTTTAACAAAGTAAAATTTTTTCTTAATTTCTTAGTACTATTGCATTCACATTAGACTGATAACAAAACGGTATCCATAGAATAAAAGCAAAAAGTAATTATAATTGCTGTTTTAGATTAAGCATTCTAACTATCAGCTATCCTCCAGTAAAATTTTCTTTCATAAAAATAGCTTTTAATGTATTTTCATTGAAATATATCGAGAATTTGCCATTGTAATTGATTATAATTACGAGGTTTTACGATTTAAGTCAGTATCATATTATTTTGTATTGTGAAACGTACAATTAAAATGTTTTTATCTTTCCCCATTTCTTAAATATATTTCAATTTTTAATTAACAAATACTGTGATTTTCGCAGAATAATGATAATGACATGTAATATTTAAAAATATAAAACAAGCATAATGAATCTTAAAGATATTGTTAATGGCAACTTTCGAATAGCTTCAATGCCAATTTGCTGAAGTACGGTAATTTAGTACGCAATAAAGATATTTTTAAAGTAAAACAAAAATATTTTAAAGAAGATTCAGAATTTTAATTGCGTCGTTATGCATATTTTTTTCGCTTTCATACACACACATACACTTTATATAATAAATGCGCTTAAATTTTGTAGATTAATCACAACTACTAAGACGATTGTAAGTAAGTAAATCAACAAACTGTGTCAACACCGATGCATAAAACTTCTCACAACTTTGTTTGAGCAGTTAAAAAATATCAACAAAACTTAATTATAAAATAGCATTATTGTTAAACTCTAAAATAAACATATATATTAAAAAAAACTAGAGAATCTACATCTTTAGTAATTAGCGTCTGTTTTACGATTTTGCTATTTGTGTGCAATTTATGAGACAATATTGCATATATTTTCATGCCTGGGAAGTTCCTCCACAGTATTAATAAATGTATATATAATGAAATCAACGAATATTCTTTATAAAATTTAAATAAGGTACCTGTGCCTAATATGGACACCCTAAGGAAAATTTATTTTTTTCACCCCTATGTACACGTGATAAGACTCCAAAAATATATGACCATTGTTACGAAATTATTCTATTCTATTAATTATTCTCAATCAACAGTTCTAATATTGTGGTTCAGTGTAATTTAAATCTAGATCAATCACAAATCTTTAAACGAAACAAAACATTTAATTAAAGAAAACATAAAATAAAAGTTTGAGAAATATTCGACATTCTATTACATCTAAGAATCTAATATCAACAAAAAAAATTATTTCATTTCAGTTTATAAAAGAGTCTATACTTTAAAGAACGTCCCAGCTGGCAAAATACGATGCTCGCTAATTAGCCGGAACATCCCGCCCGGCGTTGGACGACTGTCCAACATCATCATAAATAGGCAATGGAACAACTCCTGTGATGTTCCTACGTAATATACCTGTAGAGGTCTTGAGATCGACGACGCGGACATGTCCATCGTCTCCTTTGTAGGTTTTCAAAACTCTTGCTAACCTCCAGTTGTTGAACTCTTCGTTTCTATCTTTCAGTAACACGAGTTGACCATCTTGAAGATTTTGCGAGGTCTTTTTCCATTTACTTCGAACTTGCAACTCATTTAAGTATTCTCGGTTCCAGCGTCTCCAGAACTGCTCTTTTATTCGTTGAACTAAGGTCCATCTAGAAGATAAAGGCAAAGAATCCAAAACTCCATTATTATCAGGAATATTTAGAAGAGGACCTCCAGTAAGGAAGTGACCAGGTGTCAATGGCTCAAAATCGTTAATATCTGTAGATAATGAAGTTAATGGTCTTGAGTTCATGACGGCTTCAATTTGGGTTACAAGTGTTGTCAACTCTTCAAAATTTAAGACAGAGGATTTAGTTATTTTCAAGAGTATTCTTTTCATAGCTTTAATATTCGATTCCCATAGTCCACCGAAATGTGGAGATGCAGGTGGTATGAAGTTCCATTTTATTCCCTCATCTGCACTAAATCTCTGAATTTCTTCCGAAGCACAAATTTGGTAGAAGGATTTTAAAAGAGCATAAGTACCCTTAAAATTGGTGGCATTATCACTCCATATAACAGAGGGTTTCGATCGTCGAGAAACAAATCTTCTTAAACAGGCTAAAAATGCTTCTGTGGTCAATTCTGAAACAATTTCCAGGTGTACTGCTTTAGTAGAAAAACATATGAATATAGCAATGTATGATTTTATTTTAATCTTTGATCGCTTCAAGTTAGGTTTTGTTATAATAGGACCAGCTAGATCTACACCTGTCTTCTCAAATGGTCTAGATGGTACAATTCTATCACGAGGTAAATTACCCATAATTTGTTGAATAGTTTGATGCTTGGACCGAATACATGTTATACACCTACTTATAATTTTCTTTACTTGGCTTTGACCAGATGGTATCCAATAAAACTGTCGTAATAATGATAGGGTTGTGCGAGTACCTGAATGCAGGAATTTCCTATGATAATGTTGAATCAAAAGTTCAGTGAAATAATGAGACTTTGGTAAAATTAACTGATGTTTCTGTGATTCCGCTAAATTCGAAAATTTCAATCTTCCGCCGACCCTCAACAGCTCATCTGCATCTAAAAATACGTTTAAACTTAAGAGTTTACTGTTGTTTGGGAGAGGATGTTTTCCCTTTAAACATTGGATTTCAGTTTGAAATGCAGAATTTTGCACAATCTTTATCAATCTCTTGGTTGCATTTTGTAACTCAGAAGTATCTAAATAATTATATTTTCTACTTCCTGTTTCTAATTTACAGTTATTCAAAAATCTTAAACAATATGCAGTAACTCTTATTAATTTCATAAAAGACGAGTATCGATTAATTAAATCAATGTTTGCTTGATTTTTATCAACAACTGTTGATTTTACAGTAGCATTTTTCTTTAGTTCTAACTCATCTTTAGTTTCAGCAATGTCTAATGTATCAAATGAACTAGCCAATTTTGGCCAAAGAGATTTGTCTTGCTTTAACCATTGGGGACCTTCCCACCAAAGATGGTTATTTTTCAACTCTGGAACTTTCAAGCCTCTAGTAACAAAATCGGCAGGATTATCTTGTCCAGGACAGTGAAACCAATTTGATGGATCACTAAGATTTCTGATTTCTTTTACTCTGTTTCTAACAAACATTTTGAATCTTTCTGACTCTCCCTTAATCCAATACAATGTAATAGTTGAGTCAGTCCAAAAGTAGCAACTTACGGGAAAAACTAATTCTTTAGCAATTTTATGACAAAGTCTAGTAGACAAAAGGGCTCCTAAAAGTTCAAGACGAGGTATAGAAACAGTTTTTAAAGGGGCAACTCTACTTTTTGCTGCTACAAAACTGGTAACTATGCTCTTGTTCTTTAAAACTGCTCTAAGATATACTACTGTACCATATGCCTTTTTTGAGGCATCTGAAAAACTATGTAATTCAAAACAATCAACTTCATCAGGAGCTATATCAGACAAATAATATCTGGGGATGCTAATACTATTCAGTTCCTTTATTTCTTCAAACCATGCATTCCATAAATTGTCCAAATGCTTTGGTAAATTCTCATCCCAATCGAGGCCTAAACACCAAACTTCTTGAATTAAGCATTTGATTCTAATGGTATAGGGGCTAAGAAAGCCAATTGGGTCGAAAATACGACCAACAGTTTGCAATAAATAGCGTTTAGTATTAAGTCTCTTCGAGAGGAAATTTTCCATATTATGAATTTTAAATGACAATGTATCATTATCTGGGTCCCAAGAAACCCCTAAAACTTTTGAATTCACCAAGTGCTGATTACTAAGATTAAAATTATCAGTTGCGTCATCAGTATGCAAACCATATTGTTCCCATTTTTGACGTAATTCATACGAATTAGTTTTCCATTTTCTAAATATCATTGAAGCTTCTTGGAAGATTTCATAAGCTTCCTTACTAATTTTAAAAGCTGATTTAACATTTGGTTGACTGCTGATAAAGTCATCAACATATAAGGATGAATTTAAAATATCAAAAGATTCAGGAAATGTTTCTACATACTTTCGTAGGTGGTGCTTGATAGTAGCTGCAAGAAGGAAGGGGCTTGACTTCACTCCGAAAAGTACTCTCTTGAGTCTAAATATTTTAAATTCTTTACCTGGATCTTCAACCCATGGCTCATCATCCCAAAAAAATCTTGTGAAGTCCCTGCCTGCTTCATCAATTTCGATCTGCAAAAAAGCTTTCTGAATGTCTGCGGTAACCGCTATTGGAAAGTTTCTAAATTTGGTTAAAAGACTGAACAGATCGGGGATAAGATTTAAACCAGTATATAAACAGTCATTTAGTGATAATTCACCTTTAGAATGGGCGCTTGCATCAAACACAATTCTAAGTTTAGTTGTGGACTTATCTTCTCGAATCACTGCTCTATGGGGCAAGTAAAATGTATTTACATCAGATGAGTTTTCAACAGGTTCGATGATATTCTCTGCTAAATAACTGTTCAGAACAGATTTATATTCTGAGAATAACGAAGGATCGTTTCTAAAGTTTGTTCTCAACTTCAAAAATCGTCTATGCGCCACCTCGCGATTGTTATTAAGGGACATTTTTAAATTTTTCTTCCATGGAAATTTTACCTTGTACCGATTATCTTTAAAAACAATACTAGACTCGAAGTCAGATATGACGTCATTATCTACATTAGAAATAGTTTGAGTTTCGGATTCAATTCCTAAGCTTTCCAGTTGCCAAAATTCTCTAATTTGTTCAGATAAATCCTTTTCTTCAACTATAATTTTCATGCTAAATAATTCATTGGCTGACCCCATATAACCCTGCAAACACCAGCCAAAAAGAGTTTCAGTAGCTACGAGATTATCCTTTAGTCGTTTAATTCTACCAGTTACAACATTATAATAATTATCAGTACCTATTAAAACTGCAATTTGTTGATTACTATATTCATGACTGTCAGCTAGTTGTAGACCTTTCAATTTATTATATGATTTTCGAACGTATTTATCAGGAGTGGGTAAGCAAGCAGCTGAAATCTGATCTGTTTCAAGGGCTTCGATTTCAATGTTCAAAGAGGGTTGATCCCTATTTTCTAGTTTTACTTTTACAACATTATATGTTTTCTCAGTCGCCTTTTCGGCTCCAAAAGCATAAACTGATAAGGTTTCCTTTCTAATAACTGGCAATTTTAGCTTTTGTGAAATATCGCGAATTATAAATGTTCTCATACTGCCGTTATCTAATAAAATACGAACTGGTTCATTTTTATCAGTTTTCAAATCTTTTATTATTGCTGAACAAGTTTGTAAAAATATATTGCAATGGGTGTTTTCGTCTGGTACCTTACTAGTGGAAGTGTTATCACAATGAGAAATGGATACGACACTTTTATCAACATTTACATTTGAATGATTTTCTAATTGGAAACAAATAGCCCTACTATGTTTTTTACCGCAAATATCACACATTTTGGTTTCTCCACAGTCCTTGATTCTATGTTTACATTTTAAACACAAAAAGCATCTTCCTTGCTTTTTTAGTAATTCTTTTTTCTCAGCCAAGGTTAATGATTCACAGAATTCGCTATTATGCTCAACACTATTACAAAATATACATGAATTCTTGTTTACAGAAGCCATTAATTCAGCTGAAACATTATTTTGTTTATAACCTTTTTTAGTATATTGATATTTCGACTTAAATTTTGATTGTTTATCTGAAAATTTGGGTTTGTATTCATTCTTGTTATTATTAGAAAATGATTTTTTAGAATCTAAATCATGGATAGTTAATACCCTTTCTCTACTCTCAATTTCATTTTTAAGAAAACTCATAAGATTATCTATATTCCACATTTCACCATTCTTTAGATGTCTATTAAATTCTAATGTTAAATCTGGAGGTATTAACTTCAATAATATTGGGCAAAGCAACCCACTGTATGTATCAGACTTTACACCCAACGACTCTAAATTTCGAATTTGTACTAGACATTTATCATACAAACATCTTAAACCATAAGTGTCAGAAGAACTTTTCAAACATTTCATATTTAATAAATTATTTAGATGAGCGTGTACGAGCATATCATGTCTACCAAACCTTTCTTTCAAGAGCGATACAGCCGCCGCATAATTATTTTCTGTCAAACTAAATCCACTGATTGTGTTTGCAGCCGATCCTGCTACCAAACTTTTCAAATAGGTGAATTTCTCAACATCGGTAAGACTTGGATTTTTGTCTATAGCTGTTTCAAATTCATTCCAAAATTCCAGGAATTTATCTGGTTCACCAAAAAATCGACTTATTTGTAGTTTAGGCAGCTTTATTTTCTTGAATTCGGTAGAAACAGGACATGCCCGTACTGAATCAATATTATTAGCATTAACAACATTTGCATTTGTACTCAAACTTTTAATCTTGAAGTTTAATTTACATCTATACGATATCACTTTCTGATCGTATTCATCAATATTTAAAATTTCATTTTCAACATTTTTAGCATTTAATAAACTTAAAATGTTATTATCTAGTTGTTTAATAACATTAAATTTGGTATTTAATTTATCAAGTAATTCCTCAAAATATGTCACAGAATGTTCTGATTTCGAAAAATAATCATCAATATCTTCTATTAACTTATTTAAAAGATTTCGATGCGTGTCACGCATCTTTCTTTCCTTATTTTCATTCATTGTATAAAATAAAATACAACAAAAAGTCAACTCACCAATCTGTCATCAAAACGAAAGCATTTTTCTACTTGCGCAATAGCTTGAAATCCCGAATTCTTCGCAGCCGATGCAACAATGTTACGAAATTATTCTATTCTATTAATTATTCTCAATCAACAGTTCTAATATTGTGGTTCAGTGTAATTTAAATCTAGATCAATCACAAATCTTTAAACGAAACAAAACATTTAATTAAAGAAAACATAAAATAAAAGTTTGAGAAATATTCGACATTCTATTACATCTAAGAATCTAATATCAACAAAAAAAATTATTTCATTTCAGTTTATAAAAGAGTCTATACTTTAAAGAACGTCCCAGCTGGCAAAATACGATGCTCGCTAATTAGCCGGAACAACCATGATCCTTAGACTGTTGACTACCATTATTAAAATTAGCGACCTTGTAACTATTCCGGTTTTATTTAAATGATAAAAACAAAAAATGTTAACAAATGTCCATATAAGGAACCACCAGTCCCTATTATGGACAAGTGCCTCCTTATTGATCTACTACACAGTGTGTAGGAAAAAGCCACTCTTCTATGGAATTTTAGAGGAGAGGGGATTAAAAAAATATATCTGAAAGTACTGCGGGGGAGAGCACAATAAATATCTTCAGAACATGCACTTTATTGCGGGGGGGGGGGGTCATTTTCGGTTGTAGCTTTTCGAAGACCGCTGCAAATTACCTCAATTACTACAAAATATTATGAAATAATGTAGTTGGTTTTGCTTAGCTTTCTATTTTTCTGAATTTGAAGATTCACCTGCTGTACTTCCGATGTGGAAATAAGGTGTCCATATTGCGAATCGGGAGTAGTTTTATTAAATCTTGTAATAAATAAATAAATAAAACTTTGTTAAGCAATATATGGAATGGCAATCGAAAATATGTTTTAAAAGTTTTCTAAAACACCCCACTTTTCAATATTTAAAGCAATTTTATAAGATCTAATAAGAATTCTAACTTGCCTGTAACTACGATCAGCACCCCACGAAATAACAAGTTTCCTTCTAAATGGCGAACAGCGCGATTATTTGTACTTTCCAGGCTTAATTGTTCATTCAACTGTTTTTCTTCACGGATATGTTGCGCGATCTCTCTATCAAAATTGTTACTTTTAAAAATATTAGGGGTGTCCATATTGAGAGCACTGTCCATATCGAGTACAAGTACCTTATTTTTATTATCAGCATGCTGTATTGGTCGACCATTTTAAAGTATGTATTAGAATATCTTAAATGGAAAAATAGTCCGCGTAATATTAAAAAATATGTATGTCTTCTTGTTCACATACACACACACAATTCAACATATAGGAGATTTTATTCACTCTATGTAAAAAACTAACTGGAGTGGAAATGCTTTTAGAAAAGTTTTGGAAAGTACGCTTCTGCGTTTCCCTTAACACTTGTATTCAAAATATGACCCAATCTTAAATCTTAAATATACAGTGTTATTCTTAAGTAAAATTTAGGATTAAATTTCTAAAACAGTTCTAAAAAATATTTTTATTATTATTTGAAGTGCTTAATTAAATACCCAGCCCAAGGAAATAACTGATATAACATTATGTTGAAATTCCTATACATATTTATTCAACATTCTCAATTCTTATTTTTAAAGATAATATTACTTTAAATAAATTCACTAGAAACTTACCTGCGCATATTTGTTGAAAGTCTCTGTCCATTTAAAATATCTATTTCTCCCTTGTAGATCTATCAAACAAGTGCAATCGCAGTGGTGGGTAAGTATGATCGAGCAAAAGATTTCATATAATATTTCTTTCAAATCAACTTATTCTTTAATTAATGTACCCAAATTGTTAATTTCATACTGAGAATAATTATTTTCATACATTCAAGTGCATTCAAAAATGAGAGAAAGATGTTTACATAGCAACAAAATCGAGTTGACAATGCTAAATTGGACTTTGAACTTCAAACAATTTTAATTATTTTAAATTTGATTTTCTTTTTTAAACGCAAACTTTTATGATTAAATTTGAATCTAAATATATATAAATATCGATACAACAAAACTATACAAACATTATACAACAATTATACAACAAATTATAACTGAAAAAAATCATAGTTATTTGAATTTAATTTATCTAAATAAGCTGAACATGAAACCTTTTTTTATTTAAAGGGTATTTGACATAAAAAAGTACTTTTAGAAATTGCATTATATGGCCAACCGATGAAAAATCGACAAATAATGAAATTTTCATTATTTTCTTACGAACGTTGTATTGAGGTTCCGCCGAAATATTTTTATAAATGTATATATTCTCATGAGAAAAACATTCTGTAATTTTTTTCAGATTTTTCGGGCTATGCCCGTATGAAGGTCTTCCTTTTAAGGTAGTAAGTAGCGTCCAACCTTCGCATGCTACAATTTAAAGATGTTGAAAAAAACTTTCAATAATATAGCATGAGTGATGTTGTTTAACTGTATTCAAGTACATGAACAAAATGGTAATCCTAATTATAGTATTCTTATCATATTTAGAACTTTTTACGGAGTTCGATAACTGACGATACTTCACAGGATACTCTACTAAGGAAAAAAATGCATTAAATGCAGCAAAATAATTCGTGTGCTTTTGTTTTTTAGAAATGCGATGTTTGATCAGGATTTGTTCATGTAAGATTCATGCATTGTGATTTTAATAAAAGAAGAACTTTCTCCTATTTTTGGGGTTTTGAAACTAGTCTGAATTAGCAATGGAATTAATCTTTAAATACAGATTAATGAAGCCATTTTTTAATGTTTTAATTTATCCTTGTGAGATTCCTTGAATTGAATAGCATCAGATATGACAATAACTGGACTTCCCATGTTAAAGTAGGTAAAAGCTTTTTTTTTTTTTAATTCACAATAATCCTCATGTCAGTGACCAAGATTTACCCTTATGTCCATTGACCGCGTAGGGTACCTACTACTATTTCACTTACCCATCATACATAGAGAGTAAATCTTGCAATTATTTTGAAAATCGAATTTTTTTGACAGATTCATACGTTTCAGATACAGCAGATTACGAAAAACATATTTAAAAAAAAAATTGCCGTCCGGCCGTCTGTGTCTTACCCTATACTACGTATGATGGGTAAGTAACAAAATTTAAACGTATATTTAAATATTCTTAATATACATAGTAATGCTCCATTAACGAATTGCTTATGAGCCCATTTCGACAAATTATGTAAAAAACCAAACTACACCAGTAGTACCGGATTGCATAAAATAAACATCCTTATAACTCCATAAACGATAATCATATTAACTAACAGTTTACTGCGTCAGATTAAGCGTCTCATTTCCAATTAATATCTTTGAATTGAAATTTCAAGAAAATACAGGGTCATGAAAAATCGAAGAATGTGGAAAACAGGACTACAAATATCTCGGCAACTATTAATCCGACCGACTTCGTTCTTGATGCAAAATTTGTGTTATTTTATTGCCTTTTACATCCTTTCCTTAAAATAAAAAAATCGAAAACTTTTATATACATTTCATCAGAACGAATTTTATCGAGTGTCCAAAAAAAAATAGTTCCGGATAATCGAGGTTACTGGTATTAAATAAGCTTTGTCCTATTATTACTTACTAAGTACATACAGAATTTTAAGTTTCAATCTCCATTTGTTCGTGAGATAGAGCGTTTACAGACAGACAGACAGACGGATGGCAATTTTTTTTCTAAAAATGTTTTTCGGAATCTCCAGTATCTAAAACGTGTAAATCCGTCAATTTTTTTTTTCGTTTTTCAAAACAATTGCAAGATTTACGCTATACTACGTATGATAGGTAAGTAAAAGTGGGCCACAATTTCTGACACGACATTTTTTAGCTTGTCTGAAAGAAATAGCTTCGGAGGCTAATAAATTAAAAAAAAAATCTGTTAGAGGGTGCCTTAAACTTTAGAGTAACCAACAACTATTTTTAACCGTTATTTTTTGTGTCTAATTAAATGATTGTAAAAGCTTAGACTTAAATTTTGAGCTCAAAACCTGAATCGTTGTGGATAAATAAATAGTGGGAAACTGAACTGTGTTCGAGGGATGGGGAGGGTAACGTTTCATCTCCAGAACACAATTCAGTTTGCGATACTTAATCATTCCCAACGATTCAGATTTTCAGCTCAAAATTTAAGTTTATGCCTAAGCTTCTAGAAAAAATTAAAGAGATGCCAAAAATAACGGTAAAAAATACTTGTACGTTGCTCCAAAGTCTAAAGCTCTCTCTATCGGTATTTTTGAAATTTATCTTTATAATTCATTTTCAAGACAATACCGACATAAAGGAAAGTTTTAGTGAAAACCGCAAATCAATTGACCAATTTTTCCGTTTTTTATGATAATTTGAAATTTTGGATTCTAAACATTAATGGTGGCTATCTCCTTCGGAAAACGTTTGGGAACCTTGGTTTCCGATTTAATATTGTTTGTCTTGATGTGTACTATCAACCCTTAAGGTTTTGCCCAAGAGTTTAGATACACCCTGTATAAATTACACAATATATGTTATACATAAATTCTTACATATAAGTTATAATGTATATAAATTAAAAAAAATATTTTTTGAATATATTAAATTAGTCAATTAAGATATAGTTTTTAATCAAATTGTATTTGAAAGTACTATTACTTACCCATCATACGTAGCATAGGGTAAATCTTGCAATCGTTTTGAAAATCGAAAAATTTTTTTTGACGGATTTACACGTTTTAGATAGTTGAGATTCCGAAAAACATATTTTTAGAAAAAAAATTTTGCCGTCCGTTTGTCTGTCTGTCTGAGAATGTGTCTGTCTTTAAACGCTCTATCTAACGAACAAATTAAGATAGAGACTTGAAATTTTGTATGTAGTTAGTATGTAAGAATGGGACGAAGCCTATTTAATGTCAGCAACCTCGATTATCCGGAACTATTTTTTTTTCGGACTCTCGAAAAATTCTTTCTGATTAAAGGTACATAAAAATTTTCGAATGCTTTTGTTCTAAGGAATGGACATAAAAGGCAATAAAATAACACACATTTTGCATATAGAACGAAGTCAATCGGATTATTAGTTGTCGAGATATTTGTAATCCTGTTTTCCACATTCTTCGATTTTTCATGACCCTGTATTTCATTCAAACTTCAATTCAGAGGTATATTTTAATTGAAAATGAAACGCTTAATCCAACGCAGTAAACAGTTAGTTTATATTATTATTATTTTTGGAGTTATAAGGATGTTTCTTTTACGCAGTTCGGTATTACTTGAGTAGTTTAGCGTTTCATATAGTTTGTCGAAATTGGTACATCAGCAATTCATTAATAAAGCATTACTATGTATATTAACAATATTTAAATTTTGTTTATGAATTGCAATGCATTGTATAAATAGTTTTCACATGTTTTATTTTCATATGCTTATCCATGATGGGTAAGTATTACGGTGGCCCGCCAACTACTAGTTTTTCTTTACACGACGTTCTAAAAATTGAAAATATAAGATAGTCAGCAGATTAAAAAAATTGTAGTAGCAAAAGATTCAATACCTAAATTTAATCCTGAACTGTTGCTATTCATAAAATAATGCCAGGTTTGCATATAAATATGTTTGTCCTTTATAATATACACTGTTAAACAATTTACTCAAATTTGAACCAAATTCTGATACTTAGAACTTGCCACCATAAGGTAGTGAAATCTCGTACTAATATTTGGAGCTTCTTATTTCAACCTCGTTCCAACTATTGAAATTTTGCTTCATATTAGTTCAAGATTTTCCCATTTGCAGTGTCAGCTTTCAGCACAAAAATTTGGTTCAAAATAGGACAAGATCTTCAACAGTGTAAATAGAAAGTTAAAAAGCATAGGGTAGATGTATACATTGAAATACATTTTAAATTTATTGCAATATGAAACAGAGCTTAACATAAGAAGAAAATCATTTTATTTTTTACTTTAAAAATGATCCCTATAATTTTTATTTTAAAATGGTCATTTATCAGGTAAAATTTGAAATTTTGGATGAATATATGTTTATGTATATCTGGATATATTTTTGGGAGATAAATTTTCATCTATCATATCAAAAAAGTAAAGGGAAATAGAGACATGGGATTTTTATGTTTCTTAAGAATCAGTCGTAAATTAAAATAAACATCTTTTAGCATTTCTGACATCAAAGAAGTATATTATTATTATAGTATCTGCAAATATTCTAGAGGAACTTCATAACTGAAGAAATTTGAATAGTTCAAAGTAATTTTCCAAACGTGTAATTCCCTTTGTCCCATAGCTATTAAATCTAGAGAATTCCAGGCAACTTCAAACATTATTTTGTGCTATAAAGTAAAACTTCAAACTGATCTTTCTGAGTGATTTTCATAAGAGTAGATTATTCATAAATATCCATTGAGATTTGGCAAAATAACTAAAAAAATCTTTTTGAAGATTCGTGCTAAATGCAGTGCTATAGAATCTTTATAATAAATTAATAAATAAAATTTTAATAAAAATAATATCATCACTGGTAAAATTCGATTTTATTATTGTTATTTTTACTTGTATGAGTTAATATATAAAAAGATAAAAAATTATAATCTTGCAATAATAAATTTTTCCTAACTGCTAAAAAGGTGTAAGATTAAGATTTTAAAAACAGTAAAATCGTTTTAATGAACTGTTGACATGTTTCAACTCATCACAGAGTCATTTACAAAATAAATAAAAATGATATTCTGATATTGCATGGTTTATGTGCATCGAACTGAAATGCTATCGCTCAGGTTTTCATGTAACGCGCGTTATTTGTTTAGTTCTATTTTCTAAAACATTGAGTAACTTGTGCCAGAGTTTGGTAAGTTGAAAGAAAAATATATTATTTTCTTTTGTTTTGAGTCGGTATAGAGTTGAAAACTGTCAACAATTAAATAAAGCTATTTAACAGTTTTTAAAATCTTAATCTTACAACTCTTTTAACAATTAGAAAACTTATTATCAGTTATCAGTTATTTATTTTTTAAAAATAAGGTATTCAAAATTAAATGCTTAATATTACAGAAAAAAATCTGTAAATAAATATTACAAACATGGCTAGTTATTTTAAGTTTCTACTATTAGGCTTGATATAAATTTTGAATCCCGGAATATCCAGCTCCAAACGGTAATTTTCAATTTATTTATTAACAGAAAGTTTTTATAAAAGGCAGTTAAAGATTAATATTTGAAAAACGTGCTGGTAAAATTAAAGACCACACAACATTGTGATAAATTATTATTTCTCTTCTTAACCTATCTATTTAAATCAAATATTAAAAGTAAGAAAAATAACATAATAGATACTTAAAGCTTAAATAATGAAGATAAATTAATTTATTATAAAAAATTCCATCGAAATACTTACAGCATTAAAAATTACAAAAGTATTGAAAAGAAGTGATAACTCTCTCTTAACCCTCGAGAAAACAAATGTAAATTTACATCAAATTTTGATATCATATATTTCCATGTATAAGTTGAGCATGGGACTTTTCAGTGAAAAATTGTCCTAAATCGAAAATCAGTATATAAGATGATATCAAATAAAAACGGTGGAAAATTCAGCAAACGAAATATTAGCACATTTCTTTTTTTCTTCTCTTTAGAGTTTCGTTCATCGGACGAAACCCTATTCGTCTCGCCTCTTCTGTCGGTCCGTCAAAAAGTCCATACATAAAAGCTGCATAAGCCAGAAACTTCAAATTTTGTGTGCTTATTGGTGAAAACTTTGTGTCACACGACAAATCATTTCGACAAATCATCAATCGACAAATCTGTCTTTGTGCAGGTGACTCTTGGACTAGAATTTTTTTTTAAGCGAATCATTTAAATACCGATTCCGTTCGAAATAGACTGAATGGATATTATCTGCGATATCTATCAGTTGGATATCTATCAGTTTCACAAATAGTGATACTTTTTTAGTGGCATCTTTGGTATTTCTCAATGGATTAATAATTCGGCTTCAATTGCGATAAAAAAAAGATCATCCGATCTTTCAAGAAATGATGAATCAATAATAAGATGTTTGGAATCTGTTAGCAAAACTTTTGTCTGCAACAATATTAATAATGTTGGGCGATCACGGAGACTTCAAATTATTTTGCTTTATCAAAATAATAACAATAGTAATAATAATAATGATAAAGTTTAAGATAAAATCGCTTACATCTTCAAACGTATTCAATCTGAGTATTGTCAACTTTACACATTATTTATATATTAACCATCACGAATGTAAATGAGTAAAATCCTTTGTTGTTAAAATGCGTAAAATCCTTCTTGGACAGGACATGTTAGATGTGTACTGATGTATTATTTATATTTTCTTAGAATTCGAATTTGAAGATAAAGAATAATATTTAATAGTACAAATAGGTAAAAGCAGAAATAAATCTATGTGTGTGTTGTTGTCATTTAGACTTCATGATAACAACAAACTATAATAATAAGAAAAAATATCATAAAAAAAAAAAAAAAAAAAAAAAAAAGAAAATGGAAAATGTTTTAAGTGAAAGGAACAATGTTAAACTGGCTCCCACTCGTAATTTTAAGTGAAATATGTGATCATTTTTTAAAATGAATTTACAGTCTCTAAATAATTTATAGTCCATCTTAAGTATAAGTCTGTATATTAATATTTACATTAGAATATTCTTGAAAACATTATTGGATATTACACATAATATTGATAAACAAGATATAAATTCTTGATTAATCTCTCAAATTTGATTGTGTTCAATAATTTATTATGATGTATGAAAAGTACTTTAACTCAAAGACTGTTCTTGATTATTTATTTTCATCTCATTTGGGGATTACTATTATTTTTTTTATATTGCAACAGAAACAAGGTTAATGCCATTTTTTGAGCCATTTTAAGGTGTTCGAATAATGACTTGTATAGTATAAGATGATTGCTGACTTTGTCTTTGTAAAAGAATACAGTATAAAAATATTTTTTGAAATTTTAAGGCCTTTTTGTGTTTTTTACACTTACTATTATTTTTTAGA
Source organism: Maratus speculifer (assembly GCA_964019185.1). Taxonomy (NCBI): domain Eukaryota; kingdom Metazoa; phylum Arthropoda; class Arachnida; order Araneae; family Salticidae; genus Maratus; species Maratus speculifer. The sequence continues at coordinate 240,842,100 of OZ025297.1, forward strand.
AAATGAAATTCGGAAACGTTCTTAAACTGTTCTATTAAACGATCTCGTCACACTGGAGCCAAACAGAATGCTTACAGATTCTTCGCTTGCACACGAAAAACAAAATGGTAATTCATATTTCTAAACACAGGTTATGAATTTAGCAATGCACAACATAAGTTTATAGCTGTAATATTTATTTGATGAAGCTAAAAAAACATCGATAATGTAAAAAATATGCATCAAACTATTCAGCCATTTTTTAAATCGATAACATTGATTTTACCTATTTATGAAGCGTTCTCATTCATCTAAATAGAGATAAATCACGATAATGGGTGTGGTTGCGGTGTGTTGGAAAAGCAGCGACCGAAGTGAATAAATGTGGCGGTTATCAAAAGAAGAAAGATAAAATCTAATTGTTTTAACATTTTAGTTTGTGATAACGAAATAAAGAAAAATTAAAAAAGGAAATAATACTTTAAGGCTAAATTATCATCTGGTTTTACTTATTTTTCATTTGAAAACTATAAAACTCAACAATAACAGAATTTTTAGATTACGTTTAAAGAGAAGAAATACTTTAAAAATATCTTTATAAATAATTTAGGGTAAAATTACAAATTAAATATGCGGCTGCATCACAACTTTTCCACATTAGAGATGAATAAGTCCATACTTTGGTAAAAATGTCTGAATTCCATTCTACCGAAAATATTTTTGAAAAGTTGTTATATATTTTAAATAACTTATTGTAAAATCAAATAGTTCAATTAGTTTCTTATTTAATGTTTTTTATATCACGATTTTAAGTTTTTACAATTTGGTTTGGTTTATTTGGCTTTGGTTAATTTTGTCGTCCGATTATCTACACTAATTTTTACAATTTGGAATCCTTCGAAAATTTTCGGGAGGATGTGACTGTTAATTTACGAATAATAATTATTTTTTTCTTTTAAAAATAAGATTAATTATTACGGTGAAGACATTAAAATTTACGTTATTAAATATACACCCAATTTGTAACGAGATAAACCTCCTGAAATAATCATTTCTACATGGTGCTCATTGTTGTATAAATTTTCTAAAATGATACCACACAATAAATAAAACAGATTTCCTCTATCTATGTAAATTTATGTAAATTACCTTTTTACTTCAAAACTGTGTAGAGCACTGCAGCTATAATAAATTTAGATTTTATTTATTTTATTTTATTTTATTTTATTTAATACACGAAAATATAATACACGAAAGTAATAATAATTGACGTAAAATTGTTTCCCAATTTTAGTTTTATAAAACACATAGTATCATTATTTACAAGTGAATTATTATTTATTTTCCAGAAATCCCCCCACAACAATTTTTAAAAAGATAAAAATAAATTAAATGAACTGCATGAAAAAACATTTTGCATAAAATAATCTCTCCACCGGTAGCGTTTTCCATTGTACGAAAAATTAAAAAAATATTTCATAATAATATTTAATAATAATAATAAAAAAAAAATATAACAAAATTGCAAATAAACAAATTATAAAGACTATTTTGAAAATGATATTTTTAAAGACAAAAATTTTAAAGATACATTCTATATTTAAATTAATAATAATAATAAACATAATTTTTATGACGATCACAACGAGTCATCTATTACGTACACTACGTACGCTATGCATTAAATATTAATATTCCGAGACCAGTGATAAAAACAAAGAGTAGTTTATAGATATACAACTTTAATTGTTTAAAATGTGCATTTTTATTTGATGGAATTGATCAGACTGACTTCTGAACGCTTCATATTACGTGCGACATGGATTAAACATTAATATTCCTGGACCCATCATAAAAAAAAATATATATAAATAAATAAAATTTCAATTTTACAATTTTTCGGAGTTGCGCAAATTTTTTAAACTTCTAAATATCGCACATTTTAAATTTTTATACCGTATAAAATAGAGAGAAAAATATGCACTTTTAAATGAATTTTGTTTGAGATCTTTATTACAATTTGTTTTCAAATCATTATTTTTTATTTATGTTTTCATTACTTTTTGGGTCATCGTGGAAATAGAAGGATTTCATTTTAGGACATTAAACATGGACTAATCAGAAAACAAATAAAATAAAAAACAGAAGTATTCCATTTTTGGACATTAAACATGGACCAAACAGAAAACGAATAAAATAAAAAATAGAAGTATTCCATTTTTGGACATTAAACATGGACCAATAAGAAAACGAATAAAATTAAATAAATTGCGGATTTCAACCAATTAAAAGATTCAGATATACTTCAGACTGCCCAGTTCTCTACTGAGGATAACAACTATTTTCCACAATAGTTAAAAAAAATTGAGATGAATTGATAACTTCCATAAAGCTAGTAAATGCTTATTTGAAATCTGTCAATGTTTCAAACATTGTTGATCTACGATGTTCATTCCAGAAATTTTTTTATCAATGAATCGAGTAGACTACTTCTCTTGTAATTCTTACGATCTGTGTTTTATTATATATATGTGTGTATCGAAATGTAAATTAATAGATAAATTTTAAGGAAACTGATTCATCTGATATTGTATGCAAAAACTATATCAAATACAAAATGCATTCTCAACTGAATTATGAGCCTCTGAACATTTATAACTCTATATTCCCTTTTATCGATAAATATGATTTATTCTATAAAATAAGTGTATTTGTCCCCCCCCCCCCAAATGCGACATATTGATAAAGATTATAATTTAGGATTCAAAATTTTTTTTAATTGACAAAGAGCCTGTAAGAGAGAACCTTATATGGATTTTAACACTCCGTATCCGATTAAATTTTCAATACGCTGTGTGAGAGATATATACTAACATTTAACATTCTAAAAATATGTCTAGGTGCTTAAAACGTCTTTTAATTTAATTTGAAAATAATGTTTTACAATAAACAAATTCATCTTTAATATCTTGATTGGTAGATTTCTCACAGTTGAAATGTCGTAGTGATCCAATTTTTTATATTGAATAGAGATATAATATCTATTTTCAATGACCAACACTGGAAAAAACTATGGTAAACTGTTCTTCAGAAAGAAATATATGTATAAAAAGATCTTAAAAGTTTAATTAAAAAAAAAGTTATAATTTCTAATTTTTAACTTGATGAACGTAAGATTCATTTGTGCATCATTTTATGCATCTATAAAGTTTATACCTTCAGTCAAAATTTTATGAATTTATAGTCACTAGGGAACCTTCCCAGGTATAAGTTCTGGATTTGGATGAGTGTGGTATCAAAATCGCCATGTACGTTAAAAAGTGCAATGGAACTACCCGGCCGAATCCAACCGTTTTCGACATATGAGCACTTGAAGTGTGAATAAATAAATAAATAAATTGACAAGATGGTATCAAAATTGTTCGCAAGTTAAGCTAGTTAAAGAGAAACATTATATTTTATACACTATATACACATACAGTTTATCCATTACGTCACTCCACACATTTGCCAAAAAATTACATAAAACAAAGTGCTGTAAATAATAAAAACATATGAGAAAACTCTCTGAATGCAGCCGTATACAAAAAAATTGTAGAATGCGAAGTGCATGTCTAAAAGAAGGGAAATAGCTGGCAATCTGTATGTGTAAAGGATTTTACTCGTCGGGAAAGGTATTGGCAGAAAGATAAAAAATAATGCAAAGAAATTTTTATTTTGCGAAGAATTTATATACCTGCCTCTGTATACATTTATTTATTCATTAACACTTCAAGTGTTGATATCTCGAAAACGATTGGACTCGGACGGTTAAGTCCGAGAGTTCCATTGCTCTTTTTAACGTACATGGCAAGATCTTTCTTTTGATAACACACCCGTCCAAATCCAAAACTTACACCAGGTAATACTCCCTAGTTAGTCATTTCTTAAAAAATCACGCACCAAGTACCAAAATCACCGCTTTTGCAAATTAATTTTAAAGATTTAATCGCCGTTTCATCTTACAAAAAGAGCTAAATGTGTTTTAGCATACCTTCGCTTCTAAATAAAACTTTAACAAGCAGTTTCTTATAAAATGTTTCTATAAATCAAATTTTCTAATAAACTATCAAATTTTTTTTTCAAAATGTATACGCAAAAATATCAAACATTTTTAAGTTGCATATCAATAAAGGAAAAATTAAAAACAATTTAACAAGGAAAATAACATTAATATTTTTTTTTCATTAAAGAAAAAAATAGGTGGCAGAAAGCTATAAATTGGAAAACAGAAATTTCGCTTATTCGGAATTTATGTCGTTCCTTGAAAATGTACATATATATATATACAGGTAGTACAAAACATATTTCAGTTTTAAGACTTAATACACCAATTTTATTTTATATAAAATGGCGTCATTTGCATCCTCTGAAGAATTTCAGATCCAGGCTTACATAACATCAAAATAGCAAATAAAGCCTTTGTGCACAAATGTTTAAAGATAGAAAACCAACGATTATAAATGCATAAAAGCATGTAGCAAATAGGTATTTCGAATCTACTATCGAGATTCTTCATCAGTGCAAAACTCAGCGAGCTAAAAAATAGCAGAACTGAGCAAAGAGCAAAGAAAGTACATGGTACAAGAACTTCAGCTTCGAAAACACGTAACTATGCCATCTATTGGCACTTTTGTAATCCTGTGCTACCATGCATAGTAGGAAAGCAAACATTACAGGATGAAGCACGAAGCAGAGAGCGCGCGCGCGTTCCAAGGACGAAAGATATGTCTCCGTTGATATGCGCGCGCAGACGCGCCGCGTTTTTTCTCCGATCAAGAATTTCAACACTTACTTGTTTTGGTGGCGTTGGCGTGAGGCGCCTGATTAATGTCCCACTGATTAAGGTCCCGGTACGTCATTTTGACGTCACAAGAAACCGGGATATAAATCCAGTACTTGAGCATTTCACTTTTCACGAAATCCTGATTAACGTCCCACTGATATACATCCCGCTATCAGATCGGGACCTAAATCCAGTCACAGAGAATTTTACTTTTGTCGAGACCCTGATTAAGGTCCCACTGATTAAGATCCCCTATACGTTATTTTGACGTCACAAGAAACCGGGATATAAATCCAATGCTTGAGCATTTCACTTTTCACGAAATCCTGATTAACGTCCCACTGATATACATCCCGCTATCAGATCGGGACCTAAATCCAGTCACAGAGAATTTTACTTTGGTTGAGACCCTGATTAAGGTCCCACTGATTAAGATCCCGCTATACGTCATTTTGCTGACGTCAGAGTAGATGAGGATTTAAATCAGGGGGACTTAAATCCGGTGCTAAAGCATTTTACTGTCGACGAAATCCTGATTAACATCCCCCTGATATATATCCCGGTACGCCATTTTGATGACGTCACAGTAGATTGAAACTTAAATCAGTGCTAGAACACATTTGTTTTTTCGCAAGAATTCCTAATTTACGACCTCATGATATATGCTCCCACATGCCATTTTTATTCAAAACAAATGGGATTCATGTAGGAAAGGTCACTAAATGTCTGTATTATAACATATTATTATTATTATTATTAATATTATTAAGTATTACTATTATTATTGTTTACTATTACTATTATTATTATTTTATTTTCTCTACCTCGTGCTTTTAATCTGGAATATATTTCTCATGTCATCATTGATGATTTATTAGGATAATAATGAAAAAACTTTCTTTCTATTAATTACATACTTTAAAATCAGCTTGGAAAATGTATAATTTTTAAAATACACCAGCTTCTCGCGCTTTTATAACGATGTTATAGAATATAGACAATATTTATCATTTTTTATTTATCATTCATATTTATCATTTTATTTCATTAGTTAAAAAAAAATTTCAGTCTGTTTACCAGAAACATTCAGAATTACGATACTGAAAACACTGTACTTTAAAATTTTACGCTTAAGGGCCAGGCACATATAGCACTAACTTCTTTCGGTCAGGCGTCGCTATTTTTGATCTTTCTTATCGGCGCTTTGATGTAGGGGACACTGGGGTACAATGGACCACGGGGTACAATGGTCCACCCCCTATTTTTGATATTGATTCTGTTTTTGAAAGCTTCATATTTTAGTATATAGATGACAGTCATGAAGTAGTAAAAAGAAGTTTGAAACCATGTGCATAGCTGACATTTTAGCCATTTTATGCTTGATAATTGATTTGACACAGGGGGAGTAAGGCAAAAGTAAATATTTTCAGTGAAACATATCTTCATTTATTTATTACAGATTTGTAATTGGAAAGATATTGTGTGACAAAATAAAAAGGTAAGACAATACATTATTATATTTATTATAGCTAAAATAATAGAATTCTAAATTTCTTTTTTTATCATCAAGTTTTTGTCAAACTTCCATATGGGGTACAATGGACCATCAGAAACTGGGGTACAATGGACCATGATCCATTGTACCCTAGTTTTGTATCTTATGTTTTTAAAAGTTAAATATTATATGTGAAATTCAGAATTAATAAATTATTTTACTTCTGTGTGTAGATTAATTAATGATTCATGTTGTGTAATGCATTTTTGAAATATTTATCTGCATAATATATGCTTTCAAACATTAAAATTAGCCCAAATTAAGAATTAATAAATTATTTTATTTCTGTGTGTGAATTAATTAATGATTCCTGTTGTGAAATGCATTTTTGAAATATTTATCTATATAATAAAAGCTTTCAAATTTAAAAATTAACCCAAATTGAACACCAAAATTAGTAAACAAAACATTTTGTGCATTTGAGGGTTTTTTTTTTAATTTCACATGATTTGTTAATTTAATATTCCTGCACTTATGTATACATGCATCCATAATGAGTTATATTTAAATAAAATAATAAAATGAGAAAACAAAAATATATCTACCTATTAGTTTGTGTCTGGATGTAATAATTAAATAAGGTAAAATTGATTAAAATAATACAGATGATGTAAAGTAGACAGGAAAAATTTATTATATTTTTTCCTTAGTCATATATTTAGATATATATATATTTCTTATTATAAAGGTTTATATTTAACTTTAAGTGGCATCATTGGACAAAAAGATTATATATCATTTTTCATATTTCTTTTAGCAATGCCAAGAAACAAGCCTAGAAAAACCAATAGAGGTTCTGTGCCACATAAAGTTGTGGAACAGGCTTTAAAATGTATTGTAGAAGATAATAAACCTAATTGTTCAATCTGCGACCGGTATAATGATTTAATGATAAAAAAAATGAAGAAAAAAAATGTTACTTTAGTTAGAGCTAAAAGAGTGAATAAACAAATAAAAAATAATAATAAAATGTGAATAAACAAATAAAAATGAATAATAAAATGTGAATAAACAAATAAAAATGAATAATAAAATGTGAATAAACAAATTTGTTATAGTTTATCTTTCTTATTGTTAAAAAATGAACTACACTGATATATTTTTATTCAAATTACAAGTGGTCCATAGAGCCCCATGCTCTGGACCATTGTACCCCGGCATTGGGGTACAATGGTCCACTTTGTTACTTGCTATTTAAAATTTTTTTAAAAAAAAAGTATGCATAATTATTATTTTTGAGTGGATGCAGTATAAACTTTAATGTATAGGTAACATGCATGTTCTTTATCAAAAGAAAAAAATCAATACTTTAAGAATAAACAGTCAAAATTTACAAAAGTGGACCATTGTACCCCAGTCTCCCCTATAAATTGCTATTTCAGTGCACTGAATCTGAACTTCAAGACAGAAATCGAACTCGAAATCAGTTGACAGCTTTACGACTGAAGATGGGGGAGATAAACTTTCCCTTCCTTTGTCAATTCGGTAAAGTCAGTCCCTCAAAAATCATTTAAAGGTGTTTCAAAACTACCAAGCTTTTGTTCCGTTCGGAAACAAAGAAAGATTTATTGCTCTTTTAGTGTAATAAAAAATAATGCTGTTTGCCCGCAGCCTTATATTTTATGTTATGATTAATTTTTAGATATTTTCAAGAAAACATATAACTTTTGCATAAAATACAGTCGACTCTCGTTAATTCGAAATCAGATAATTCGAATCTTCGCTTAATTCGAACTAAACATGAAGTCCCGAAATTTTCAATGGCAAAATAACGTTAAACATTTTCATTAATTCGAATTCATTTATCTTGACTTCGTTTAATTCGAACTAACGAGAATTCCGATTTTTCATTCTTCCTTTCTTTCTCATGAATTTCAGACCATTTGAATAACTTTCTTTCCCATAAATTTGACATCCACTTTCTTAGTGCCTCTTCTGTCCATCAGTGACGCTTAAAAATTTTCTTCCATTGTGCTTGTTTCTAATCACTTAATTGGTTTACGTATTTATACATTCTAATTTAATATTAAGTCATATTCTGATGATAACAGACGAAATAAGTTTAAAAAAAAACACTATAACATTAATTCCTTTGTAAGAGGACCATATTAAACATGTTTTCATTTCATACTTTCCATAATTCGAACTCTCGATAATTCGAACATTTCTTGTGGTCCCGACGAGTTCGAATTAACGAGAGCCGACTGTATGTTTTTTTTTCTGAATTATCGTGCATATTTTCATGTTATTATTGTTTTTTAATTTTTAAATTGTTTTTTTGGTACTTTTTAGTGTAGAGGTCTTGACGAAATAAAAAAAAATAGACTTGTCAAAAAAAAAAAAAAAAAAAAAAAAAAAAAAAAAAAAGAAAAAGAAAGAAAGGAAAAACGAAATTTGGCATCATATTTTTCTTGAATCTTGTTCTCTTTTATTAGAAATTTGTTTTATTTAAAAAAAATCACATCCTTATATCCTTATATCTATATTATAAAGGCCAAACGTAACTGTGCGTAACGTATACGTCATTTTGCGCATAGCAACACTTTCAAATTTTAAATGAATTTCGGTATTGAAATTTTTGCTACTAAAAATTTTTTAATTTCTTAATGTTGCATATTTTCAATTTTTACACCATCGTGTAGGAAAAAAGATGTACTTTTCAATGAAATTTGTTTGAAAGCTGTATCTTAATTTGTTTTTGAAATATCAATTTTTTGTATCTTTTAATAACTTTTTTCTAATTGTGGCAAATGGAGTACTCCATTTCTATTTGAAGCAAAGGAAAAAAGGGAAAAAATTGAGTGCTGTATCTTTATGTTGCCATTTTCTCATTAAAAGGGAAAAAATAGAAATTTAAATATCTTCTGTTATAAATCCCGGTGAATTTTGATTTCTTTACACAGTTTGATTTACACGTAAAATAATATCAACAGTTTAATATCTATTTCAGCTAATAGCACCAAGACTTCAAGTTTTGAATCAAAATTATCAAATTAAAATGCCAATTTTTTTTTAAACGTGAATACAGATGTGAAATGTACATTTGTAAATTTTGATATGGTAAAAATGATGCCGGGCTTAGATTTAAAAAAAAAAATTCTGTGATTGAGTCAAAGTTGAATAAATTTTGCTTTTTATCATTTTGGAATACTAGCATTAGAACTGTTTTATAGAAATAGTATTTTGTTAGTTTGACGATAAATATCGTTTGTTTAAGACTTAGACGTACCAATATAAAATGCATTTTTTACTATAATTAATTTTGTAGGTTTATTATAATTTAATGAAACAGTTCCTTCTTAAACATTTTCTTTCGTCAAAATTTGACGGGTTCTGCCTTGTCTATATTAATATTATAAAGAGGAAAGATTTATTTGATTGTTTGTTTGTTTGAATTGAATAGGCTCCGAAACTACTTGACGGATTTGAAAAATTCTTTCACCGTCTGAAAGCTACACTATTTCCGGTGAACATAGGCTATATTATATTTAAAAAAAAAAAAAAAAAAAAAAAAAAAAAAAAAAAAAAAAAAGGGATCCTTACTAAAATACCAATAATGCAACCCAAGGTGTAGAAAAATGACCTTAAAATTAACTTACATCGCGTCCGCTGCGAATACTATTGATTATCTATACTAATATTATAAAGAGTGAAGATTTGATTCTTTGTTTGTTTGACTTGAATAGGCTCCGAAACTACTTGACGGATTTGAAAAATTCTTTCACCGCCTGAAAGCTACACTATTTCGGGTGAACATAGGCTATATTATATTTAAAAAAAAAAAAAAAAAAAAAAAAAGGAGATTCTTACTAAAATGCCAATAATGTAACCCAAAGTGTGTAAAAATGACCTTAAAAAATCCTTACACCGCGTGCTCTGCGAATACTATTGATTATAATGTATATACATAAAACAAAGTCGGGTTCCTTACACCATTTATAACTCAAGAACGGATGTATCGATTTTTATGATATTTTGTATGAAGGTATCTGAGACCTTAGATCAACATATAGGCTACTTTTTACCCGACTACCTAAAAGAAGGGTAATGTTTTAGTAGTTGAATTTAATGGGATGAAGTGTCAGTAACAATTTCCGGTGTCAGTAGTGGCACGGGACTGGGCGACTTGCTCTATCCGTAGCAAAGCGAGGGCGGGCTGCTATTATAAATGTGATAGTGTGTCCGAAAGTTGGAATGAAATTGGCTTCAAAACGGATGGATTAATGACTTTGAAGCTTTGCTTATAGATAAATTATAGCCCGGAAATGAACATAGGCTATGTTTTATTCATTTTATTCAAATATTTTCCTTAATAATTCAAAATTTCATTATTTTTCATACAGAATCAATAGGCATTTTTTAGGTAAATTTTAACCATTTTCCTTTCTTGTTGTCAACCAAATAGAAATTTGGAATGATAATTTCTCAGCGTCAGTAAATTTTCAACTGAGCAATTTCCGTGCAAAAAAATGAAAATAAAAAAAAATTAAAAGAAAATAAGTATGACGTCATAGTTTAAAAAGAAATAAAGAGAGTATTTTTTGTTATATATTAAACATGTATATTTGTTTCATTAACAAGAATTTTTCTGTCGAAAATGGCGGCATAATTAGAAATAAAAAATTGAATGAAAAGGAATAATATTATTAATGAAATATTTCACATGGAAAAATGTGACGTCATTGTTGAAATAAAAGAGGTACCTTATAGTAGTCGTTAAAAATACAAGAGGCATGAATATCAATAGCTAATGGAGCTAGATAAATAATGACGCCAGATTTAAAATGAATGAGCAAATTTTTTACTTATACTAATTAATAAGTTATAAGTTACATACAAATGAAAATTTTTATTCAAAACTCATAATTATTAAAAGAATTTTTTTTTTTTTTTTTTTTTGAAAAAGGCGAAAAATATAAATACTAATCAATATATTTTTCACTCTATTTTTTAACACTTTCCAAGAAAGTTGAAAAGTTATTATGCCTTCAGATTGTCTGTCCATCTTGCCGCTTTCTAACTTTAGTAAATTTCATAGCAATCCGAGTAGCCATGAAATTTTTGTACTTTAATAACATTTACCTTAACACGGATACCTACTGAAAATAATGTTCCTACCATGATTAGTTTGTTTTTAGAGATTGTCAAAAATTTCTTTACATTACTGCATTATGTGGAAAAATCGTTTCAATTGAATTTTAACGATATTACACCCTGTGAACAATATTACACCCTGTTGAAATTTATATGCATCAACAAAGTGCACTAAAATATTCATTCACCTGTCAACGATATTACACCCTGTTCAAATTTATATGCATCAACAAAGTGCACTAAAATATTCATTTTGTAAAGTATGCAGTGAAAAGGACAATAGGAAATGATATTTTCAATGAAATATTTCACTTGGAAAAATATGACGTCATTGTTGAAATAAAACAGGTACTTTATAATTCTAGTGGCTCTACTTTATAGTAGTCGTTAAAAATACAAGGGATATGGATATCAGGAACTATTGGAGCTCGATAAATAATGACGTCACATTTAAAATGAATGAGAAATATTTTGTACTTATGCTAATTAATAAGTTATAAATTATATACTAATGAAGATTTTCTTTCAAAATTCATAATTATTAGTGGAACACATTTTTTGTGTGGAAAAGGGGAATAAAACTGATTAATTTACTTACCCATCATACGTAGTATAGGGTAAGTTTTGCAATCGTTTTGAAAATCGAAGTAATTTTTTTAGCGGATTTACACGTTTCAGACACTAGAGATTCCTAAAAACATATTTTTACAAAAAAATTTGCCGTCCGTCCGTCGGCCTGTGTGTCAGTAAACGCTCTATCTCCCGAACAAATTGAGATAGAGACTTGAAATTGTGTATGTACTTAGTATGTAAGAATGGCACGAAGCCTATTTATTTAATTTTACTTTTTTAAGTATTTCAGAAACAGTAACAACACTATGATCTATGGGATACTTTAGCAAGAAATAATGATTCATGCCACTTTCGCCGAATTCTCCTTCCTCTCTGAACCCTCTTACCTCATGCTGTTTCTTGATGGTTCCTACTAATGAATGGCGCGTGACTTCCTTTAAAAGACGAAAAGTTTTAAGCCGAAAAAAAGGGGACTGTTAAAAATTAAATGCATTTACGACCGTCGTTATTTTTCAATGGCTATTTTATTTATTGCACACATCTATTATTTGCTTCCTGAGATTTAGATAATTTGAAAACATTAATACTTATTTTGGATTTGATTTATAAAAGATGATTATATAATAATTTATTAATTCAAAAAAACCAGAGTATATATATAATTAGCTAGGATAATTGCTGTGTTGCGCATAGGAAATTCCATTATAAGTTTGCAATATTATTATCTAATAATTTCATATAATGATACAATGTCATAAAATATAAAGATATAATATAATGATTTATGACTAACATTAAATGTATATTGGTTTTGATTATATTCCTTTTAATTCATTTTTTCATGCGTTTAAATGATGCATATTGTATTATATACATATATATATTTGTGTGTGTGTGTCGGCGGGGGGGCAATCTCGAAAATACTCTTTCGCTGAACATCTATTTTAGCCTAGTTTAAAAAACAATTTCAATTAATACTTTTTAAATAAAGATTTTCTTTCGACGAAATTAATATAAAAAAGTAATTCTGCATAAAAACCCATTCATCTAATTGAGGACAGATGAGAGGGAGGGGGGGGGTAATCGTCCCTTCCTAAAACTAATCAAGTCAGGCAAGCGTCTTTTCAGTATCAACGTATATCCAAAAATTCAACCAAAACAGTTAATTCAGCATAAAAAACTCATTTATCTAAATTATGAGCTCCCCCCCCGATCCCCCTCTGATACTTAACCAATGAATCCCCAAAATCAACAATAAATCCCCAAAATCAACAATAAATCCCCAAAATCAAATCCTTGTCACTTTTTTTCCGGTAACTTTTTTCCTTGTCACTTTTTTTCCTGCCACTTTTTTCCGTGTCACTTTTTTCCTCTTTTCTAGTTTATGTCACTTTTTTCCGATAACTTTTTTTCCGGTCACTTTTTTTCCTAGTTTCAAGGAAATCACACGGCACCTCATACATGTATTCAAAAATCCCTTTTGGCAAGTTTCATATTTCTACTTTTAAAAATGTGTCTGAAATTGTATCAGAAAATTTCGAGCTCTTGAAGGTGGAAAAGCGTTTTTTCGAATACACCCTTAAGAGCGAGTATTACTCGCGCTCAGAGTGTTCCGTACAATAAATATACGTATTATTATTTTAAAAAATAGTTTCTGAATGAATAATAAGTGAAATAAAAAGAATATTGCCCAGTTAAACTGATGGCATTGAGCTCACAGGCTACGCATACTAATAGTATATTTAAGCCTTATATTCTCAAGGGTTAATTCCGTTCGAAAAACAAATTATGGGGAGGGGGAAGCTCCCTCCATTTACCCGTTTTATACTTAATCATTGAACCCCTTAAACTAATGAGGGATATGATTTATCATATAAAAATTTTGAACAAAACTGATAATTCTGCAGGAAAAACCCATTTATATCAATTAAGGGGAGGGGCATGAGCTCTCCGTCCCCCCTTTCTATCCAATGGACACTTAATACTAATCACGAAAGTGCCTCATCAGAATGATCCTACATCTAAATTTTGAATGAAAACTGATAATTCTGCATGAAAAACCCATTTATATAAATTAAATGGAGGGGTATTAGCCCCCGTTCCCCCTGTCATACATTTCGAAGGAATTCCAAAAACTAATAAGGGAAGCGCCTTATCAGAATATACATATATCCAAAATTTTAAGTGAATCAGATATTTTTATCATGAGTTATCGCGTTACGCACATACAGAACGGACGGGCAGATAAGCTCCCAAACTTTGATAGCCTGTGAGCTAAAAAACTATAAAATGTAGGGTGTGGTATAGCTGTATATACACTATATGTCCAATGATGATCGGTCAGTTGGGATTTTAAACGTTTTGTTAAATATTTAACGAAATACTTGAGAAATTATCCTTAAACTTCACGTTTGCAAACAGAACGGTAAAGGTTATATATTTTAGAGGTCAAGAAATTGGAATATATATATGTATATATATATATATATATATATATATATATATAAGACCATTAATAGTAAACAATATTAACCATTTGAAATTAACTATTGAATTTAATATCTTATATCACACTGAATATGAAAGGAACAAAGAATAATATGAATAGAAATGGAATTTGTAGAACCAAAGCAGAATCATCAGGTCCCAAATACTTTGGAATTACAAATGGAGTGTGTGGTTTCATCTTCGTATTTGCCATGAGAAAGCAAAACAATACGAATTTGGGACTACCAACCAGGCCCGTAGCTAAGGGGGCGCTATGGGCGGCTCAGCCCCCCCTAAAATAATTTGAGCCCCCCCCTTGGAAACAATTCGAAGGTCACTAAATAAATTTCTGTTCCGAAAATTCAAATGAAATTTCGTTCAAAATTTAGTTTATTTTTGAGTCTCTTTCACAGTTTTGTAGAAATACTAAACTGTACCTAAAATAAGTGTTTAAATAATTCCTCATCTTTTTTTTACACATAAAACCAACATGATGTTCAATTTTGCTCCAAGTTATACACTCAAAATTTTCACCATCCTGTACTTTTCATAGCATAAAATGAAATTATTATTACAGTTTAATAAGAAACATAGTACAGTGAAACCTCTAAATAAGGACACTCCGAATAAGGGACACCTCTATTTAAGGGACAAAACTTCCGGTCCCAGTCCCTTGGTATAGGACATGTAATGTACTCACCTCTGTATAAGGGACACTCGATTTAAGGGACAGTTGAAAATGAGATGATCAAAGGGACTGGTTTTTGCATTTCAGTCAATGAAATATGTCTGTGATGAAAATGAAAATACAGATTTTTGTGAATTTATCAAACAGACAGACAATCATGTGGATACAGCGGCAATACGACACAATTGACGATTATTTATTTACCCACAATTCTGATTTGACATCAGTGCGTTTTTCCCCATTGAAAGTAATGTTGGAAATTTTCAGGATGGTTCTGAAAGTGGAGAATAAAAGTAAAGTACGAAACATAGAACTTAATAGATGCCATTCGGCTGTTCTCAAATCCAAAAGGGCAACTTTTATGACATAAGTAACATTTATTTTTATTCGGAAATGCACGAAACTAGCAGGCGTTGTTGTTCAGAAATATGTAATCGAACTGTTATTTTTTTTCATTTTTTGAGGGCATATGCAATAGACTTTATAGAAAATATTGTCAAAGTGGGCGTTTTGAACCGAATTTCTACACGAAAGAAGAATAACTACTCAGGAAGGGTGATAAACGTATTTGTCACATGACCAAAATCGCTTATAACTCAATAGGTAATTTATTTACCAAAAAAGTGAAAACTCAGTTCGATTACAAATCGCTTCCACAATCAGGCAGTCCAGTTTTATACCTTTCCGTTAAAAAATGAATTTGTAAATATGTCAAAAGGTTTCCCACTAGCTGAGCACAGCAGTTGAATACTTTTTTTGTAAATGCTCCTGATAATGAAGAACTAAAATTTTTGAGTGTAGTAAATGAACACTTGAAAGATTTGTAGTGAAAAATTGAAATTTGCAAAACAATTATTCTTGATTACTTCGAGATAATTTTTTTAAATGCTTTAATCCTTTAGCATCTACAGAATTTGTATATAAAATAAAAATCAATAATTCTACAAATAATTTAATGATTTAGTAATCAATTAAAAATTTTAATTTTTTAATTCCCTAAATTCCTTTTATCTCACTAATGTAATTCATACACTTTGGGCACATTTAAACTTCGCCTTTAATGATTTGTTATTTTTATATCCTTCTGAACGATTAATCAAAAATAACAATCAAAACTCTGAATAAGGGACACCTCTATTTAAGGGACAAAAGTTACGGTCCCACACTTGTCCGTTATTCTGAGGTTACACTGTATCTACAATGTAAATATGAACTAATTTATCTTTCTGCGTCAGAGAGAGAGAAAAAAAATTATGAGCCCAACACCATTTTTTATAGTTGAACTAATCATTGATTATAAGGTTAATGTATTTCTTTCTAGGAAAAGGTCACTGAAAGTGAATTAAGAAATAACTGCTGTAAACTTTTCACAAACTCAGGAACAATTAAGTTTTAAATTCCTCATATGATAAAGAAGTAAAATGCATTTTTTCTTTACATATAAACGGAGGTAACTTAATATTTAATTTTACAAGGATTACATGTATTGGATTCAAGTGCTATATTTTAAGAGATTTTTCCTTTAGCTAAATGTCTTTACAAATTACTTAAAAATACCTATTTTTCATTTACTAATAAATCCTTGTAATTGGTGCGGTTGGATTGGATTTTATTTTGTTTACCAGCTGATTTTTAAAGTCTATTTGTTGGCTTTTTTTGAGGTTGTTTCATTGTTGTGAGAAAATTTTCCGATTTTAAGAATTTCATTATATTTTAATATAATTCTTGCCTAGAATTTATATCGGACACAACGCAAATAAGTCTTTTTTTTTATTTTTTTTATCTTTGAGAAATAAATTACCATCATAAACAGCACAAACGTTTTTTCCTTAAAGAATTCCTAAATCACTCTTTCATGGGGATCAAGAACTGAGCGTTGGCAATATGCAACTCCAGTATGACCCCTTGTATTTTCCCCTCCTAATCGTTTTCGGGTTTAAAGTAACAAACTATTTAGGCATTTTTCTAACGGGAGCACTTAATTGATAGGATGACAGAATGATTGACATTCGGCGAAAGTGGAAAACAGGGCGATGCAGCAGTCCAGAGTCCATTCAGGGAATCCTTTCGGGGGGTAGATGTTTGCTTTCCCCGTTCGACAGAAGGAATGACCGGTAGAGGGGTAGTTTCTGGGAAATATGTTGATAATTATGTACTGTATGTTGGATATATGTTGTAAAATAAAAATGTTAGTTGAATGCAACTGAACGCAAATAATAAATAAAAACAAATTTTCTTTATTTTTTAATTTAATGATTGAAACCAATTATGTCAGAAAACATTATGACACATCTTACGTTTTTCTTATAATTATTAATTACAATTTATTTTGATTGGATTCATTTAAAACTGTTTTATTTATTTATTTTTATTTATTTGTGAAAAAAGTAATATGCTAAATCATTTGTTGTAATTGTCACTTTAATTTAGGCCAAATGTTTATCATTTAAAACAGGATTTTTATTCAGTCATCTCACAATATTACATTTCAAAAAATATAGTACAAAACATTTAAAAAATATATGTTAGAAAATTTTAATATACTAACTATGTTGCGTGTCTTCATTAATTTGTAATAATAATGATATTTTTTTAGTACTAGCTTATATTAGTAATTAAAAAATTAATCGTTTAAAAACCTGCAGTTCTTGATAGATTTTCAGTGTTTAAACGCATTTAAATAAATAAATAAATAAATAAATAAAAATAAAAACAGATTTAAATAATAAAAAAAAGATTTTTTATAAAAACAATATATTTTTTTATTTGTTAGGATACTTATAAAATACTGAAAAATGCAATGCAGAAACATAAACCAAAATTTTAAAAGCAAATAGATATTGAGGATAATTTTAAAATTATAAAGATTAATAAATTAATTTTGTAAATAATTATTTTTGATATGCAAGAGCGTAATTTATTTATTTTTAGGCAGTAACAATTTAAATTTATCCACAATATAAAATAATTTTCCATGGAATTTTTATTGTACTTTTTGTTTTTACTTAAAATTTACATTGAAAGTCAAATTTTAAGAGGAGGGGATACAACTAAAGTCTTGCATTGGTCAAAATGTATACGACTCGAGCCCGAAAATTCTATTTATATCCCCCTGACCAGAATCGGATAATATCTGTATACATATATATAGATAGGTAGATAGATATAGATAGATAGAAAGATGGAACCACAACTTGATCCTAACTCGAGAAAATGATTTGAACCACAACCTGAAATAACAAAAAATCTTCAATTATGAAAAGCGATCTTCAGTTGCATCTCCTATACCAATTTTAATGTTTTATATAAAAATAAGAACATATCTTTATTCTTTAATATTCAAATATAGTATAAATTTTAAATAACGAATTCGGCTCTGATTATATATAGATATGTTTTTCTTTTTGTGCATGCAGAGTAGAAACATATGGGGGGGGGGGTTCTGGTCAATGAAAGGCGAAGGGCAAAATGATGACATTTTTTTCGTTTAATACAAAAGTACACATGTAAATGAAATACCAAAAAATAAAAATAAAAATAGCAAACTAATGTTAAACCTAGAGAAGTTTTTTCTTTTCTTTTTTCTTTTTTTTTTTTTAAATTTTTGTTTTCATTTTAATATGTTTTACTTTTTTTCTGAGCATAGCTGAGCTCGATTTTTTTCGTTGCAATGTATTTTCTTTTGAAACCAGTACTAAAAGTGAAATTAAGTTTATATAAATATCAGCAATCAAAATCGAAAATGTAAGCTGAAATACCCAGTTAGAATTCAACTTCAATTATTCTAAGCAAAGAAATGAGAAAAAAAAAGCTATTAAAATAAAAGTTAGTATTTAAGAAGGATGTTCTAATAAGTTTAACATTAACATTTCAATTTTTTCGTGGGCAAGTTGTTTATATATTTATATCTCGCATTTTATGTATTTATATTCGCATTCGAACAACAGTAGCCACGTCTGATCCACTGTCAGAAAGCTATTCCTATAAGCTCCAAACCAGCCTTTCACCCCCCCCCCCCTTCTTTTTACCGCTCAATCCAAAACTATGTGAATATAGCAGCTACGGTTCTGAAATCGAGCATATAGACATTTAAAAAAATGGGTTTGGATATTTCACATCAACCATCGAAATAAAACACTTCATATTATACTAGGGTTAATACTTATTGAACCACCCTCGTACATGGTTAATCTTAGAAAATAAATTCTAGATTGAGCTGATTTTTTGAAAATTGAACCTCCTTTGCTCTCTCGTGACTGAGATTGAGTGTGTGTGTGTGTGGGGGGGCTTTAAAAATTATTTCAAAATGTGTCATTGCCTCAATGAAAAAAAATTTAGAAGATATGGAGAATTAGAATATAAACACTACGTATTTAAATGTATTTTTTTAATTCAGTTTCCCTTGTTCTTCTTCTTCTAAAGGATGGAGGGAGTGTCAACAAACTCCGAATCTATCTCTTATAGTGTTTATTTTTTTTAGATTATATATAATTTGATTAATAATAATTTTAACTACATAGAATAATTTATACATTATATAATAAAAATTATTATTATTATAAAATTACATATTAAAGTTTTATTATATTTTGTATTATATTTATATATTTTTATTTATATAATACACTAGCTTTAACCCATGCCTTCGCTCATATAGTATGTGAGCTTTTCCAGTACTATTTAATTATTCTGTCGACCAATTTCACCAAATTATACAGATTGCTAAAATATTCGCTAAGTTTTGCAAGGTTACGATTAAATAATATTTCTTAAAAAAAGAAAAAAAATAGATTAGCTTTGAATAAATAGAGAATCATTGACGTAATTACAAGAGAGTGAGTAAAAAGTACTTTGTACATTCAGGATTGTAATGAATAGAACGTTAGCATGCATTTTGGCAGGATGCTGGTATAACCAGAAAATGCCGTAAGATAATCGAAAAAACTTTGTTCAAATTTACCACATTTGCTGTAGACTCGAGTATGGAATGGGACTTCTTTAAAGAGATAAAACCAATATAAAAAACCTTTTAAAGTTAAGTATTTGTTAAACCACGCTTGGTAACATAAACCTATTATACAATGCATATTATAAAAAAAAACACCTACTTTCCAATCATGATCAGTGGTTACAGCTAGCAGTAAATACATCTCTCATTATCACAATATTTTAGTTTAAATATATACTAAATATTATCATGATATTTTAAATTTCTGTCATTATTTTCAGTCCTGGGAACGGTCTTTCTCTGGAGAGGGGACACCAATGTATTTTATAAACTATTTTAGTGATAGTCTGCTGTAACAATTGCAAGGTAAAGCAGTATTTTTATGTTATTCGTGCGCATGTGATGAATCGATAAATATTGTTTTGATAGCCATGATTCTTATCACATTCATTTTATTTAAAACGTAAACATTTCACTCATTTCATTTAAAATACATCCGTCTAAAAAACACATATTGAAAAAATCTAAAATAAATAGCTTTAACACGTCATTTCATTTGTAAGAGAAATGGACACGACAGAGAACGGCTGTTTTCGTGGAGGATTAAATAAGATCAATTAAATATTTAAAATTCAGCTCGCCTAAAATGGATATATAAACAATGTTGCGGCTTCTCGGAATTTCATAAAGACAACAGAATTTTTTTTTTTAAAACAATGCGTTTTAAACTATCATTTTAAATTTGATTAAATTTCTCTATACTATAAGTCTTATAGCACACAATAATTCAACTATAGCTTTATAGCTTTTTTTTATTTTAATATTCACTCGTAATTTTTTTTTTAATATGATTGAAGAGCAACACTATCATTTGTGCTATTATTCTTAAACAAAAAATAAGTAACTTGTCAAGTGGTATTGGAATTGTAAAATTTAATGGTATATTCGAAAAAATATTTTTCCAATCTCAACAGATCGAAATTTACTGGGACATTTTCAGACTCATTTTTAAAAGTAAAATCATAAAATTTCTTGAATTAATTGTAGAAGATATGTATAAAAGGCAGTGTGCTTTCATTTTTAGCTCAATTCATTAGAATTTGATTTATAAACAATTATTTTCTCAGTATGACCATTTTTTTTTCTCCATCTTCCGAAAATTGGGTTCAAAACGCCAATTTTGGCAGCATTTTTTGCAATACTTTCCACATTTATCAATAAATTGAGAGCATGTCACATTGTGTAGTCTCTAAATAAGGAAATTTGCAGTTGGATGCGTTTGAGAGCAAAACTGAATTTAAAATTAAATCAGAAAATAAGCAGTTTAGATTAGAATACACCCTTAAGTGCGTTCGTAATTATAAAATTATGTAGCACCTATAGTCGCTAAAGGCGTCATATGATCCACAGTCTGTTTGCTCGCCTGTTCACATATAATAGTTTTTAAAAACCCAAACAATATGTTTAAAATGTAATTTAGAACAGCAGCAATTTGTTGATTGGTGTAAAGATTTATGAAAATCGAATGAAAACTTGAAAAGATCTTAATAAAGTTTCTTCCTTCTGTTAAATCCTATCATACGTAATTAATTGAAAGATTCCCCATGATAGGTAATGATTCTAAGTTTCCATGGTGATAACTTTTTTTAAATGGAGTCCTATTATTTTTGTATTGCTGAATTCAATACATATATAATCGTAATACATTTCGTGTTCGTGGACTTTTTCATAAGAATTCAACAGCTTATTGCATCAAGATCTGAATATTTATAAAACTAGTTATAGCACGAACTAGTGCATCAACAAATTTGCTACGTTTGACATACAAATTCCGATTTGTTACATTTGGCAACAATAGTAAAAAAAGACTTTTTAACTATATAGAATAATTTTCTAATCAATTAATGAATATTTAAATAAAAATTTTTAAAAAGTAAAAAGTAAAATAAAATTAGTCAAATTAAAAAATTATTTCCACACCGCAAACTTGTCAGGTCTGTGAAAGCTTATTAAATTGTTATACGTAATTTTTGATCCTAGAAACCTTTTTTTAATGCAACTACCTTGACTAATTTCAAATTTAAGAAGCGCTTAAAATAATTCTCAGCTTAATATCAGCTAATAAATCAGCTTCAGCGAATTTATTGAATTTTTCTCTACCAATCTTATACCGATTTTTACAATTTTCTATCTAATAGTTTTTTAAAACTAAGCGGGGAAAAAAATACGAACGGCAGCATTAATAATTACTTTTTTTAGAATAGAGAAAAATAAGCTACAGCTTTTATTTCTTTGTTAATTTTGAGGCTATACTAAACTTCTGCTTCTAATAAAGCAACAAAATTGATTTATTTCTAACTAGCAGGCTAAGCCCGCTGCGCTGGTCTATTTTTCAAACCAAAACATGAATCAAACAAAATATTGAATATGATTGTGTTTTTTAAAGCAACTTCACCTCGAATGCTCTTTCACATTTCTGAAAATCATACAAAACGCCATTGTATTTAAAGATAGAAAACCAACGATTATAAATGCACTAAAAATGCATTAAAAGTTAGCAAACAGCTGTTTCGAATCTACTGTCGAGATTCTTCATCAGTGCAAAACTCAGCGAGCTAGAAAAAACAAAACTGAGCCAAAAATAAAAACAACAACAATGGAATCAAGGCCCGTTGACGCCAAAATATATTAAAATAATAATAAAATATTATGTTGTATCAGCTTATGCATTCGATAAAATTCGGGCTTTTAAGAAAAAATTATTTCAGTTGACCATTTATTTTAGAGTTTGATAGATAAATGAGGCATTTATGAAAAGAGCAATTTAAATATTGTCTATTCACCATACATCTAAAATAGCGAGCATTATGATCGCAGAGATTGACCATTGAATTTAAACAATTTTCAAGTGATTCATTTTCATTTCATAGTTTTTGAACTCTAAACCTCTCAACTTGAGG
Organism: Maratus speculifer; assembly: GCA_964019185.1. Classification (NCBI taxonomy): domain Eukaryota; kingdom Metazoa; phylum Arthropoda; class Arachnida; order Araneae; family Salticidae; genus Maratus; species Maratus speculifer. The sequence continues at coordinate 240,865,209 of OZ025297.1, forward strand.
ATATGGGTATCTGTGGAAACCTTAATACATCCTCTATTAATATTATATTTCGCAACGTACATCTGCTCTTGACAAATCTATTACAGTGTTTCGTTTTTGGAATGCAGCAGAATAAATAAAGTTAAATAAAGTTTTCTTTAGAAAAATAAGGTGAATGTTTTTTGAATGTGTGAAATTCATTATCTGATACAGATGTCATATACGCATCACGTTGGCGTGATTGAAACAAAATGAACATTTTATGCCTCTTATGGTAATTCAGCTTTGTTTTTAATTTATTAATGAACTATTTATTTACTTTCATTTGCATTTTAAAATGATACAAAATGTTATGCTCTATACATAGAAAAGTAAAATAGAAAATAGAAATGTATCTGTCATTTGAAAACGAAGTTTCCGTTAAAGTGGCGCCAGAAATGTATCACCCCAACGTGATGCATATATGACATATGTGCCTCTTTCTTACAACACGGGTGTGTGCATTTGCACCATTGACTTTCTAATATACATATCTTAGGTCATTGATTTGCACCTAAATTTAGTTATTTAGCTCTATTTTTGTAATATTAACTGGAGTTTGTACAATGTACGGTACTACTTGATTATTCTGTCGAGGAAAAAGTTTATAGCAGCGTATAGGAATAAATGTCAATAATCGATGATCGTAAGTATGATAGCAATTGATATTACACGTGATACACGTATTTTTTTAGTCATAAGTGCTTTTTAATTCGACTTTTAATTTGTATTTTTAATTTATGTTTATTGTTCTTTCGTTATTTAAAATGAATTTATGTAAATTTGAATAGTTTGGCGAAACTGGCCGATGTGTTAATCAAGTAGCACTCAATTTACATTTGAAAATATCATATTTCACAAAAAACCCCGGCACAAACCCGGATTTGCAACATTTCCTTCCAATACCAATGCGGCAAAATCCTCGTTTTAGAATAGCGAAGAAATGTGCATTTTTAAAAATTATTTTCGTTATTTTAAAGGGAAAATATTAATAAATAAAAAAAGTTACTATAGCACAAAACAATATATAGAATTTCTAAAAAGAAATTGAAAGTAAATAAACAATTTATTAATACAGAAACAACTATTGCTGAGTTACCATATCAGGCAAAATAACACCGTTTTGGCGATAGTCAGATACCTCAGTATGTATATAATATCTGTGCCAAACATGTTTGGAAAAAACAATAATCGTTATTTATACAGCATGTTTAAATACTGTAGTATAGTGAAAAAAATGTATACATGACATATACGCACCACATTGGCGCGTTTTTTTTTTTTTTTTTTTTTTTTTTTTTTTTTCTCTTCTTCTGATGCCGATTCGGAAAAAAAAATTGTTTTCAAATACCAGTTACATATAATATTACAATTATTTTCTGTTATTTTAAATAGAAAATAACAATAAATTTTAAAAAGTTTAGTTAATAATAGGTACTTCTAGGTTATCCCGTCGACCAAAAAATTATCGCCAAACTATAAGATTGAATGCCAATAATAGATGATCGTAAATGTCACATTCAATGACATTAAATGCGATTCACGAGTTTAAAATGTCATTAAGTGATTTTTATTTCGACTTCTTATTAATATTTTTATTAATATTCTTCTAATTATTTGTTTTTTCGTTATTTAAATTAAAAATTATGTCAACATGTATAATTTGGCTATTAGTTTGGCGATTTGTATAATTTGGCGAAATTGGTCGACGGGATAACCTAGAAATACCAATAATTATAAAACAAAACTATTTATATCCTTTAAAAAATAAAATAAAATAAAATAAAAATTTATTAATAAATAAACAACAGCCAGGTTACCAAAAAAGGCATAAAATCGCCATTTTATTGCAGTCGCGCAAATGTGGTGCATGTATGACAAATGTGCCTAGATTAAAATAGTTTATATAATTGGAAAAAAAAAAGAAAAAAATTGTAAATAGACAATTTATTAATAAATAGACAATAATATCCGGGTTGCCATATCAAGCAAAATAATGACACTTTGGCGTCAGTTAATTACCCAGATGTATATATGGTATTGGCGTAAGAGACAAATCGCACCAATGTAGTGCGTATGAGATATCTTTGCCAAAAAAAATAAATAAATAAAAATAAATAAATAAATAAGAGTTGCAGTTAAATTATTTTACAATATCTATGAATGCGGAAAGATATTTAACATAAAATTTAAATATTATTCATTTTTGTGGTATTAACTGCTATATATGTATTTAAGTTAAATGTAAATTTTTTTCCTAAAAATGCTCTCACTCATTAAAAGAGAGAGAGAGAGAAAATAGTTTTTGCGAAGATCGCTCCGTCTTGTGCTTTTTTTGGTTTAGAATCGCATTGATTGGCGGCAAAAGTAGATTGAAACACCCAATTGAACAAACAACATACAAATAACAATTAGAGTATTTTTTAAAAAAAATTAATTCTGCGAGTTTCTTCTGTAAAACACATAACGGGAAAATTAGATTTAAAAATATTAAAAAAAAAAAGAAATAAAAAAAAATACTTATGTTTTACTTAATGAAATTTTTGAGATGTTGTTTTCTTTTAATCTGACTCGAAAGAAATAAATAGCCAAATATTGTGTCGCTTCAAAACTTTCTTTCACATTGAGTTACTTTTTAAATATTATAAATATTCTTTTTTTTTTCGTTAAAGATAAATATTTTCCTTTCATAATATTATTTTGCATTAAACGGATTTTTTTCTTTTTATCATTATTTTTTTTTTAAATCAATGAATTAACAGTTTTTTTTTTTCGAAATGTTTATATTATTTTCCATTAGAGAAAGCATTTCATTTCTTTTATGAAATTAAATTATCGCCAAAAAATTAGCTGTTGCAACCCTTCCGTCAAAAATAACCGAAAAATACGAAATTTAGTGCGAAAAATCAGAGTTATCCCTGTATATTTGTATCATAAACCTCCGCAAAAATATTTCCTATCGAATGATATAATCTGCAAAAAGATCCATCGGGTAGTTTTTGAAAACACTCGTTTGGAAGTTTCAGAACTTTTGCTTTATAATATATATGATGCTTAAATCCTTTGAAAACCGAAATAAAAGATTACACCGTCATTAAATTAGCAACATATTTCCGAGCACATGTTTTTTGCACATGTGACAAAGCTAAAATTCCAGGAAAGATTGTATTACTTAGTACAAGCTAAAGTGTATGACACGCTAAGTATGACATTCGAAAATGTTTTTTCTATCTTTAACAAGTGGCACTCAGGCCCGTAACCAGACGGGGGGCAGGAAGGGGGCGAGCCCCTCCTATCGTCCTCTACACTGTTAAAAATAAATCTGTGAATTCCAGGTGAAACTACTGGCAGCAATGTAGCCGAACTTTTACCGTTCCGTTAGTAGATTTTCCGTTGTGGGAAATACAAGAAGGGAAAACTCCGGTGTAAGAATCAGTAACTTTCCGTTACAAAGTTTGATTTATAATAGTAATAATTTAATATAATTTTTAAAAATGATTTACCGATTAATCTTCAAAGAATTCGAAACCACCGAGGGATTTTAAGCTGCTATGTTATTTTGCTTAATTGTTATTTTGGATAATTTAGTTCACGCCATCCTCAGGACCGAACTCGGGGCCTTCAGATTGCGGAACAAATTCTTACGAACTGAGCCAAAGTTGCTGATGCTAAACGGTCCAAAGTATGTTTTTTATGAGTTAGTGGGAAAATCTGTTGTGCTTTTTAAAGATTTCCTTTCAAATATATTCCTTAGAATGTTTGTAAACGGATTATTTTAGACTGATGCATAATACTTATTATTTTTTAAAATCATTTTTAATTTTTTAAATAGTTTAAATTAAAAAAAATCACTGTTTGAAACCACTGTTTTTTTTTTATATAAAATTTTTTTTATAAACAATTTTTTTACAATATATATATGACTTTTTTTTTTTTTTTTTGAAATTGTCTTACACTATTTTTTTCTTTCTTTATTTATTTTTCGGCTAATAAATTAAAAGATTTTTAATAAGAAAAAAAGAGAAAAATAAACAGAAAAATGTAATTTAAAAGGAATTTTTATGTTTCATTATTCCATGGCGCCAATGGGACTCGAACTCACAATCTGCTCTCGCAGGCGATTAGCGGTGTGGTGCCTTGACCACTCGGCCATGAAGCTAGCCACACAACGAAGTGTCTCCGTTTTTTGTTTTTATTTCCATCCGTTTCGTTTTTTTTTTCAGGAAATATGATGGAACTTTGTGATTTGTAACGGAAAATACCCTTTAGTTGTTAAAAGGAAGCTTTTCTGTGAAATTCAGGAACAAAATGTTCGTGAATTTCAGAATTTTTTTAACAGTGTAGAGCCTCCTCTAACGATTTCTTTACTTTCTATTTTTTTTTTAAACAAAATACATATTTTAGCTTTCCTTAAAATAAATGCAAGAAATTTTTTAGAGTGTTTACTGTTTTGAATAAAATGGGAATACGCCAAAAAAATTGTATCCGGAACCCTATTAGATTAGTTGTTTCCTGTTATCTTGCTAGCGGTAAATTGCAATTCTCGAAACATATTTTAAAGGAACATTTCTTTCTCCTGAAAAAAATTAAGCCCAGATGCACTAACTGGTCACCACATGTGTTAGTACATCGTTATATTTACAAAGCAACGGTCTTATACAGGATGAATGGAAGTGGACACATGTTGTTCAAGTTGATCGATACTTAGTAAAGCAATGGTCAATGTCTTGACTTAAACATTAAAAACCTGTTTCTAAATTTTAATGGTTTGCTTGTTGACAATACGTAGTTTTTAGTAGATTTAGTTAACGATGAAATATCACTTGGAAACTAGAATGTTTGAAAATTAGAAAAATAAAAAATGTCAATTTATACACGTGGGATAAAAAAAAATAATTGAAAGCCAGTAATTGTTTCATGTTATGGAGGTTGAAAAGGATATATTAAGAAAGTAGGAAAAGGGTATTTTCATTTGTTTTGCTTTTGGATTTTCATCTTTTTTCTTTCTTTATTTTTTTATTTATTTATTTATTTTTTTTTTTTTTTGTGTGTGTGTATGTGTTCAATGAAAACTTCTTTTTTTCAATTTGTCATATAACTTTAAACATATTAAGCAAAAAAGCATAATTAAGGTTAAGTTTATTATAAGATTACAACAAAAATATCTTCAATTATTTGGTGTATGGCACATTAAATTTATTTTGTAGTGTAAATCCGCTACATTTTAACACATTTGCAGCATAAGTTTTATTTATAAAGGCATAAAATTAGCAGATATTTTGAATTTTGGTTATTCAGTCTCAAAAAATAAATCTGTGATTGTGTTTTATAAGCTTTTTTTCCAATTTAAAAAAGTCACTTTTCGGCATAATCGTGAAATAATTTTGTTTATAAAAATATTTGCAGGTATTTAGACTATAAGAAATCAAACAGCATTTTACATTTTTCTGTAGCAGAAAAATTATCTGTCAAAAAATGATGGCAGATTTGACATCGGTTGATTTTTATGGCATTTAATGACAAAATGTTCGACGTCGTGTAGTAAATGACTATAACTCGTGATATATGGCCATAGCTGCCAACGTTTACGCATTTTTGCTACCACTAAAATTGTACAGAAATTTTCTATTTGTTTAATCATAAGATTTCGAAGATTAAATAAGAAAATATTTATTATGAAATTTTTTTGGTAGGAAAAATGCGTTAAAGTTGGCAGCTATGTATATGGCATTTATAAGAAAACGGGAAACAGTATTCAATTCTTAGGCGTCTGTATGTGAGAAGATGAAATTTTTAAACAAATGGTAAGAAAATCATTTCTTGGATGCATCATGAATATTCTCGTTATTGGGTGAAAGAAAAATATTTTTTAAGATCAATTGAAATGGTAAAACACTTAATAATAAACAGTCATTTTACATTTAATGAAAGTTGTTCACTTTAGAGATCTGCACGGGCCGGGTTCGGGCCGATTTCCATTAACAGCATTCGGGCCGGGCTCGGGCCTTGCTTCTGAAGATTCGGGCCGGGCCTAGTCACTAATCTTTTCGGGCCGGGCTCGGGCCTTCATTTTTTTTCCCTGGAGTATCGGACCGGGCCGAGATTAACTTATTTTTTCCGTACGAAGCCGAGACTGATTTCGTTCTTCCTAGTCTTCACGGACCAAAATAATCAGTTTCTGTTGAATTTTCCCGTATGAAAATACTTTTTTGACGTGGAAAAATCTGTTCATAAATTAGTAAAGTTTGGCTTGGTCCAAAAATTTTTGCAAAACAGGCATATACTTTTAAGTCGTCATTATTCTACAATTAAACATTTGAATTTTTTCTTTTTAAAGAATCGTAGATCACTAGGCGTCTTAAAATAGAATTAACCGGATTAAACTCATAAGAAAAAAAAACATTATTGTAACGGAATTCTAGTTTAAACTGAAAAATGCAAATTTCTTTTAAAATGTTCATTCATGCAAAATGAATACAACAATACGCGAGAAAAAAAATACGTTAAAGATTTACATCTTTTAAGAAGGAAACATATTTTTTTCTTTTCAATGTCTTAGAAGATTTTACATTTTTAGAAATTTTTTAAATAAATTAATAATACCAATGATAACTGAAACATTTACATACAACAAACAAAGGTTCATTAAAAACGTAAATATCGCAGCCTATGACACTTCAGCATAAAAAGAGATTATAAATGTGAAAGAAAAAAAAAAGACTAAGATAAATTTTTGTGGTCTGAACTCTTCCGTTAGAGTAAAGATCAATGTTCTATAGAAAATCACCCGAGCCGGGCAGGGTTCAGGCCGATTTTTTAACTTTTTTTCCGGACCGGGCCGAGCTCGGGCCGAAATTTTAACTTTCTGGCCGGGCCGGATCGGGCCAATACTTTTTTCGTTCGGGCCGGGCCGGACCGGACCGGGACAATATTTTTTTCGTTCGAACCGGCCCGGGCTCGGGCCTGGAAATTTCGGCCCGTGCAGACCTCTAGTTCACATATTTCGAAAATCGGTGTTTATGTCAGTGTGCTTTACTTTGATTTGTTTTTACATGACGTTGGACAAATTTTAGGAAAAACAAGTAAAACGTATGCGGCAAAAAAACAGCATTGAATAATATAAAATTAAAATCACAATCACAATCTTTCTTTTTTTTTTTTTTTTTAACAAAACTGTTATTAATCCCTTGGGGACGAGCGACCCATGTATATGAGGCCAAAAAGTGCTCAGAATCCTTGTTTATATCCATCAGTAAAATTTGCCTTATTAAATCCGAGCACTTTCACTATTTCATAAGGCACAAATTTGTTTTTTAAAAACCGGTGACAAAATATTAAAAAAATTTTTAAAGGCTCCTGTTTCTAAGGGGCAAAGTCAAGTTATGTTTCAAAAATATTAAATTAATATATATTTGAAATAATGATTCATGTTTGAAACTATATAATTATACACAGAATTGTAAATTTAATTATTGTAAATTGTTAAGTAGTTGGTTTTATAAATCCTATTTTTAATAAAATAAGGTCAGGCAAGATTAGTTTTAAAGAGAAACTTATATCATCACTAAATTAAATCGTATTTAGAACAGCCGTGACTTTAAAATGATCTAATAATTCAGCAGAAAACTAAATATTAATAAAATTAAATAAACCACGACTTACTGTTAGTTAAAAATATTTAACATATGAAATTAAAATAAGAATAATAAATTCAGTTTCATTAAGTCTGTAATTTAAACCAAAACAATCATGCAAAAACTGTTAACTTTTAAAACTAAAAATGAAATATATATGTATGTATATTCTTTTACTAAAAAATAAAACCGACTGCAAAAACTATTGCAATATTTATATTATATATTATCAACTCTGACATAGAATTTCATATTTTAAAATCTATGTGTTTTTTTTCTTTTTGCTATATTTTTTCCATAATGGCCAATGTAAACACACTATTTGATATTAACCATAGCTATAGTTGCTAATCTTATTTGAAAATAAACATTTATAAGATGAGAAAAAATGCTACAAAAATGGTAAAATTAAATTTTTTAAACTAAATATTAAATCGTAAAAAATCTCATAGATAATTGGAAGGGTATCTGTTGGATACTTATATTGAACTTAGCTTCACTTGCATAGACACCAAAAAGTCAAATTAACGTACATAAATATAATACGCATGGTAAATAGGCATGCTCTTAATTTCTTATTAATTATTGTGTAAAAATATTTTTTTAATTTGCAATAGTTTTTGAAAAAGTTTTTATTTTTAATAAAAAATAATATATATATATACATACATTTATTTCCCGATGATCATGAAGTATTTTGTATCTAATTGTTTCCTTGTAGAAAAGTTCCGTTATACAGAGGTTTCACTTTAGACAGGTTCCGCTATAGACAGTTCCATTTTATCAGTTTTTGCTATATTTAGTTTTCTTAAGATATGGATTGTTAAAATATGTTAGCCCCCAGAAAAATTTCAGAGCCCCCCCCCCCCCCCCCCCTGGCTTGACTCGCGGGTTACGGCTCTGGTGGCACTTGCTAGGCCACATTGAGAAAAATGAATGTTAACAGAAAATAATCATTAAAAACTGTAGGTATGTTAAATGTTAAAGCGATAAATTGTTGAAATCTTTTGTTCGAAATCTTTTTTATGCCAGGAGTAAACATGGATCAAGGCTCCCCCTCCCCCCGCTCCTCACACACAATAAATTTTACCGACCGCAAGTATTTTATACAAAAAGGGGAAAAAATATCTATGAAAAATAATAATTAAAATCATAGTAAGAAATACGTTAACAACAATCCATATGATTAACATTAGCTTGAGCAGTCACCTGAAGAAATTGGAACGCTAATGTTAAATGTATGGGAACGGGTTTTACTTTTTTTTTTCTCACATGCATATTAATAGTTTTAAATGACTTTTTAAATCTTGCTTAGAATAGCTGAGATTGAATTATAACCGGGATAGAGTTTAATTTTTCAATTTTAATTGCACATTTTTTTTCTTTTTGCATAGAAGATTTGTGAAGATGCATAACCTGTTAATATATTTTATCGTAATAGTAAATTTAGAAATATAGAACTATTATACAGAACATTCAGTTATCACTCCATTTTGTTTATGGTTGAAAGAGTTATAGATGTAAAGGCGAATTTGCGAAACAGGGAAAATCCAAAAGTAAATGTATACTATATAAATCTTCACAAACACATGCAGATGCAAATAACAATAATAATATTTCGCTCCAAAAATTGGTAAAAATACGTCTCATAAAGTTTGAGATATTTTCAACCTTCGACGCACAATCATGGGGAAAAAAGTAAACATCCCCTATCAACCGTGCAATGAATTATTTTAGAAGAAAGTTGCTGTTACCAAAAGACTATAAATAAAATCTACTTTTGAATGATGTATGTAAAAATCGCTTAGGAAGTCATTTTCACATAAAATTCTTTAATTCAATACCAATGCACAAGTTTGCCGCCATAAATAGATTTTACTCCCTTCGATTATCCTAAATTCAAATTTTTATAAATTCCGTACAATTATTTTCCGAGAAATTAATTATTTTAAAACGAGCGTAATTTATAGATTGTATTTAAATTAAAGTTCTGTACTCGATTATTAAATGCTACAGAATAAATATATCTCTTCTATTAATGCATATTATTTTTTTACCAATAAGACCCTTTCAATGGCTTAATAGGATTCGACTATTGCCATCCCAAATGTTTCGTTAAATTGAGTAAAATATACATTTTTTTCTAGGCATAAATTGAGCCAAAGATTTAAAATATGTTGTTAAATTTGGCTATTGCCATTGAAAAAAAAAATAAAGTTTCTGTTCATTTTAATATGTAGATGCCCACCCACCTAAGCAAATTTTATATGCATGATTTAAAAGTAGACTTTATTTCCAATCCTTTGGTACCAATAACTTTCTTCTACGATAATTTATTGAAGCGTAAGTAGGTGTGTTTACTTTTTGTTTTCATTTCCCATGACTGTATACTATTCTTTTCACCCAAACCATGAAATTTTCAGCTTATACAGTTTTTCACTATGCACACATCCTTCTTTAACTTATTTTAGTATTTAATATTACATAATAATTTAATTGTAAAGTACCTCCTCAAAATGCACGTAAAATATAACAGTTTATAAAAATGTTAGCTCTTCATTGAGCCTTCAAATCAAATTCATATCACTTGCCCTGGTAAAAAAAAAAAAAAAAAAAAAAAAACCGCAGTAATACAAAACTGAAGGATATTCAAGTGATTTGGGATCGAATATATTTTTCTTTTTTCTAATCTTGAATCATAAGTAATTGTTGCATCATAACGACGAATCTCATGCATTTGAGACTAAATATAAATTCAAAAATAAATTCTAAAAAATCGGCACTTTTCGATTTCGAACAACCGTAATAAAAAATAGTTTTACTTGTAGCTTATCTGGCTAAAATTCGTTATTACAGAAGTATTTTTTATTAAAATCCAGGCATTCAGAATGCGAATGGAGATTCAATCTGACAAATAAATGCCAAATAACTTTTTATTACTAATCAGAGTGTAAACAGTGCTTTTAGTGATGTTTCCAAAGCAATATTGAACATCCCAAATACATTGCAATTTACAATAATTATTATTAACCAATTTTCATAATACAATATGAATTTTTTTAGCTTAAACTTTCACAACGGGATAGGAAATCTTTAAACAGTTTAAAGATTTCAAAGTTTTACTTTTAATTATTATTAAATTTTAATTTTACCAAAAATCTTATAATATCCTATCTTATATATAAATATTTTTCATAATTTAGCAAATGCAAAATCTGTTTTCGTCTTGTTTTAATCATTAAAATATGGGTCTAAAATATTTAATGAAATCATATAAGTATATTCAAATTGATTTTGCGCAATATTAATAGCTCAGTAATATAGTTCAGCACAATAGCTTTAAATTGAAATCACAACTTTTCAGATTACTGCGTATCCTTTGACTTCTCTGCCTTAAAGAAATGATTTGGAAAAAATTGTCCGTTTATAAAATAAATTACATGTTTGGAATAAAATTCTAAATAATGCAACATCACAAGGTAGAGAAAATAAAATAATAATAATAATAATACTTTATATTAATAATAATAATGATAATATGTACAGACATTTAGTGACCTATCCTACATGAATCCCATTTGTTTTGAAATAAAAATGGCATGTGGGAGCATATATCATGAGGTCGTAAATTAGGAATTCTTGCGAAAAAACAAATGTGTTCCTAGCACTGATTTAAGTTTCAATCTACTGTGACGTCATCAAAATGGCGTACCGGGATATATATCATAGGGATGTTAATCAGGATTTCGTCGAAAGTAAAATGCTTTAGCACTGGATTTAAGTCCCCCTGATTTAAGTCCCATCTACTCTGACGTCAGCAAAATGACGTATAGCGGGATCTTAATCAGTGGGACCTTAATCAGGGTCTCGACGAAAGTAAAATTCTCTGTGACTGGATTTAGGTCTCGGTCTGATAGCGGGATGTATATCAGTGGGACGTTAATCAGGGTTTCGTGAAAAGTGAAATGCTCAAGCACTGGATTTATATCCCGGTTTCTTGTGACGTCAAAATGACGTACCGGGACCTTAATCAGTGGGACCTTAATCAGCGCCCCCGTTGGCGTGGGTCAGCCATCTTGCCGGCTCATAAAAGCAATGGATATTTTTAAACATTTTCAGCTTTTTAAAACAGGGTAGGTGACAGATGCTTATGTATATGTTATTTATTTAAATGTTCCCATAAGTTTCCATTTTAATTTAAAGAATATTATCGCACTATTGTGTAGTTAAAATATAAATTATGCCCTATATTATTAATACATTATTATTACGTATTTTTATATTAGTATGCATTACGAAGAGTCCATTTTTCTGAGATCAGATCTGATCTTGTGAAAAATAGATCGCTGATAATGTACAATAATGTAATAATATAACAACGCAATAGTATTATTATTCTTTAATTATTATAGTAGTGATATATAGAATAGTATTATATAGTATAGTAGTATTATATAGAATAGCATTATTATTATTATTATTATTCTTTTTATTATTATTATTATTATTATTCTGATTTTTCTGATCTTGTGAAAGACATCGCTGATAATGTGCAATAATTTAATATAATGTAACAACGCAATAGTGTCATTCTTTAATTATTATAATAGTATTATATAGTGTAATAATATTGTATAGAATATTATTAATATTCTTTTTTATTACAAATAAAAATGATTTTATCACAGTTTTTTAATAAAAATGGAAACTTGTGTTAATATTTAAATTACATATAAATGCAAAAAAATCTGTCGCTTACATTTTAACGTCCTCATAATTTGAGTGAAAATGATTATTTGCAAAGAATTCATTGCTATCACAAATGAAAAAAAAAACTTGAATGAAACAAAAACATTTTTTTATTCCATTTACAAATGAGTTAAAACGATGTCTCAAAAGAAAACAATAGTTTTCAATTGTTACATATTTTTCTTTCCTTTAAGAGAATAGCATTAGTTCTTTCATATCTATACATACATTTCCCCTTAATGAAACAAAAAATAATAAACACTCATTAAATAATAATAATAATGCAATATATATATACTTTTATTACTAAGATAAAAAAAAAATAATGTTCTTGAATCACTTCCTTATAAGTCTGAAAACAAGCAGGAATCTGAAAATACTATCAGATCGAAATGCGCGGGTCTTCCTTCCCCCCCCCTTCCTTCTCCCATCACGTGCTCGTCGCTGCGCTTTATCCCTGTAAAGTTTCTTTTCTAGCACTGCTCAAAGTAGCGTAGGTTACGTAGCGGTGAGAGAAGTCTGCGTTTACATTGAGCCAATGAGAGCTTTCTATCTTTTTCCCTCTCTAAGATCTTTGCAAAGAGACAGAGAGACGCAAGCTTATATACTCGCTATGGGAACAATCCCGCCTAAAGAAAAGCAACCAATGAGAAGAAAGGAGCCAAACCAACTGGGTGGACAAGTAGCGACATCTATCGGAGAACAAGCAAAACAAAAACTAAAAAGCGAGTGAAAGAAAAAAAAAGTATTAAATTAAAGATTCCAAATACTTGGAAAATAAGGAATACTAGATAAGTCATTGACTAAGGAGTGAGAATTTTTTATGATGTGGTAAGCTTCCCAAAAAATCAAGATCAAGAATGGAAGGACATTTATGGATGATGATAGCTGAAGAAAAGTTAAACTTATGTTGTGAAGACCAACAATGTTGAGCAATAGAGGAACGTTTAAGCTCTTGATTTTTGACGTACCTTTTATGTTCCATTAAATGAAGTCTGAGAGCACGTTTAGTCTGACCAATATAAGAAAGACCACATTGGCAAGAAATTTGGTAAATAGTCTTAGATAACCGGGGTATTTACCAAATTTCTTCCATAATTTCTTCCAAATTTCGCATCCATAAATGTTCTTCCATTCTTGATCTTGATTTTTGGGAAGCTTACCACATCATAAAAAATTCTCACTCCTTAGTCAATGACTTATCTATTACTCCTTATTTTCCAAGTATTTGGAAATCTTTAATTTAATACTTTTTTTTCTTTCACTCGCTTTTTAGTTTTTGTTTTGCTTGTTCTCCGATAGATGTCGCTACTTGTCCACCCAGTTGGTTTGGCTGCTTTCTTCTCATTGGTTGCTTTTTTTAAGCGGGATTGTTCCAATAGCGAGTATATAAGCTTGCGTCTCTCTGTCTCTTTGCTCAGTTTTGCTATTTTTTAGGTCGCTGAGTTTTGCACTGATGAAGAATCTCGATAGTAGATTCGAAATAGCTATTTGCTACCTTCTCATACTTTATTTGTGCATTTATAATCGTTGATTTTCTATCTTTTTACATAACATCGACATAAAACTATGCATAAGACGGATCACGGAATAACACAAAATTACCAACTAACAGTGATGTCAATATTTCAGAAACTCGACAAAGTTCAGGTATCTAGGAATTCATGAGCATTCATTTGTTCGTAACGTAAATATAGATACTGAAAATTAAGTACACTTAATAACATCACTATGTTTTATCACAAATCATTCATTTACATATTTATTTCATGTTTCAAATGTAATGCCAGTGACTCTGTTATCTCACCAATTTCAAGGATGCGGTAACTGGACCATATTGGGCCCAGTTACCCTAATATTTATAAATAGGTTTTTCCAGTTTATCTTACTACTGCAAATTAATTTCTCCATTGTTTTTTCCTTACAATGAAGGAAATTATATAATATCGTATTAAATTTACATAATAATTTTTTTAAAAGCATATTGTGGGTATCAAACAAAATTTCTTAAGTGAGATAGGCAAACTTTAAAATTTTACTATACAAATGAATAGAGGTGTACATAAGATAAAGTAAAATTATTAGAAATTTTTCGAGACCATTAAAAAAAACAGTTCTGTTCGATAAAAAAAAACATGGTAACATTCGCCACAGTTTTATAAGACATATCGCGCTTATATTGTGGAAAGAAATATAGATACATTGCCCAGTTAAACTGATGGTATAGAGCTCATAGGCAATGCACACTAATTGTATATTACAGCCTTATATAATGACCTTCGAAAAAATAATAAGTTAGGAAATAGCACCAACCCCCCCCCATTTGCTTTCTTTATATTTAATCATTGAACAAACAAAATTAATCAGGGATACGCCTTATCATATAATAAAACTTTATCCAAAAGTCGAAGCAAATCGAATAATTCTGCATAAAGACCCATTTATATAATTTAAGAAGCGTTGTCCCTAGTTCCCTCCTTTACAGGCAACCATTAAATCTTCAAAATTGTTCAGAATTCAACTTATCAGAAAGATACCACGAAAGATACTACGTTCAAAATTTAAAGCAAATCGGATAACTCTGTATAAAACTCTATTTTGCTAATTTAAGGGGGAGGTAGTCGACCGTACCCCCCTGTGTACTTAACAAACGAACACCACAAAAATGATGGAAGCTTCTTACGACCATGAACTTGCATCCAAAAATTGAAACAGATCGGTTAATTCTGCATGAAAAACCATTTACCTAAATTATGGGGGTAGTTCGCCCTGTCCCCCTTTTTTACTTAGCCAAAGATTTCCAAAAATAAATCATGGAAGCGTCTTTTCAGAATGAATCTATATTCAAAATTTGAAGGAAATCAACAAATTTTTTTGTGAAAAACCCATTAACCTAAATTAAGAAAGGGGGGATTACCCCCATTACCCCCTCTTTAAACTTATCCAAAGAACACCCAATACTAATCACGGAAGTACCTCATCAGTATGATCCCATATCTAAAATTTGAACGAAATCTGATAATTCTGCAAGAAAAAACGATTTATACATATTAAAGTGAGGGCAAAAGCCCCCGTTCCCCTTCTAAATATTTATAGACTTAAAACCCAATACTAATCTCGGAGACGGCTCATCAGAATGATCCTGTATCTAAGATTTGAACGAAATCTGATAATTCTGCATGAAAAACCAAATTATAATTTAAGGAGAAGGGGGATTAAAACCAGATCCACTTCTTATACTTATCAAATGAACTTTCAAAACTAATCAAAGAAGTGCTTTATTATAATAAGCTTATAGCCAAAATTTCAAGTAAATCAGATATTTTTATCCTGATTTATTGCGTTATCTACGTACGAATGTACGCACGCACATACTGTTCAGAAATACATACAGAACAGGCGGGCACATAATCTCTCAGTTTTTGATAGCCTTTGATCTAAAAAGAATGAGGTACATATGTACATACGAAGCCGTTTTTCATAGATCATCATTTATGCTGTTATTTCCCCCCTAAAATATCTATTTAACTTTAGTACTTATTGCCCAAACTAAAGTAGTCATTTAATTACTATACTTTCAATATAAGTAATCTATTAATTTCACATTTAGTACTTTTTTACACAGATTGACAGCAAAACTTTCCCTTGCGATGCTGTTTAGTAGATGTATAATTTACATGATCTGCCTGATCTAAATTTCTTAATGTTATTTACACTTTTTTTAAAATAACCTGATGCACTATATTAAAAAACACAAACGTGTGTTGATCAGAGACCCTTCTGGCTAAATTGCCCCCATTTTTATGGGTAAATAGACGCACAAAGAAAGGAAAGTATAACTCTTCTATATTATTCATTTTTATACGTTAAAATTTAAATTATAATTTTCTTTTCTAATAGAATAAACCCAATTAAACATATTTATAGAGGTCCAAACTTTAATCGAAATGGATATTAGCTTTTGAAAGCTGAATTGACAGAATCTCCAAAGCCACATTGTAAAATCGTGGGCCAGTTGCGCCATGAAATCCTATATCTCGTTATTTTTGTATTGTTGAAATTGTATTTTATGACTATAGCTTAATAACAGGATTTTTAATTTCTTATCGAATCGTAGAAGTATCTTTTTCTACTACTTTTTACAGCAGAAAAATGAGATATGTTACTTTCCATAAGTATACCCCTTTTCTGTTTATATTATCAAAACACAAACTTATATACTTTTTAAATGAAGTATTTTTTTCATGAAATTCTGCTTGAAGATATTTATAAGATATGCATAACACGTGATAATGGAAGATTAAATAATAAAAACTTTTAACATGTGAGTCTGATACAAGTATATTAATTTTGCCTTGCATAAAGAAACTTTTTCTAACTATTTCTATAACTATAAAAAGAACACTTATATCAACATAAAAATGACAAAAAGTAAGAAAAGAGAAGAAGAGGTTTACACATTCATGCATAAATCAAGTTTAAATATAACGTCTTTTTTGTGTATTTTAAGCTTTAGATTTAACAACAACGATACAAAAAACATCTTTTCAAAAAATAAATAAATAAATAAATAAATAAATAAATAAAAAATACATATTTAGTTTTTTGTTTTGGTTAAAACAAATGTGTTTCAAATGCATTTCCTTATAATATGCATTTTTCTTCTACATGAATTGCGTTTTTATATCTTAAAGGATAATTCCAGAGTTGTAAAGCATAATTTTATTTATTTTTTTCTATTTTAAGAATTAAATTTGCATTTCTCAGAAAAATTACATTTAGAGAAAAGAGAAGTAAAAATTGAATTTACATCATGTTCATTAAAATGAACTATAAAATTTGCCTCAATGCATGTCTGAAATTATTTACAAACTTGGCAGATATTTCCATTTTAATATATTTTTTAATATATGTAGTTTTAAAAGTATAGTTTACTTTTCTTAATGAATATTCATATAAACGTGAACATCATTACCAACGAAGCTCAAGCTTATAACTGATAAAGACGACGAATATAAGATGACGTGAACAGTTGAGTGTGTTTATTCTAGTTTACAATTAATGACATAAAAATATTCCTCAAAGTATTTAGATATGTAGCGAATTAACAGGTTTTTGACTCTATAGTTTTATATAGAAACGCTAATACTTTTTAAACAAATATAGAAAGAGGCTCCAAAAAACTGTTTCTTATTCCTTTGAATTATTTTTAAATAATACAATACAACTATAAAATACTGGAAAGGAATTTTAGTCGAAAATTTAATCCAATGTATTTCATAATAATATATTTGTTATAATAACAATCATAAAAAAGAAAAGTGAAACATATCGGAAAAATAAGCTATACAAGTGTTATGAAAGCCTATGTTAATATTTACACTCTAAAAACTAATTGTTAAATTGATCGAACTTACATATCTATGTGTGCAAATTTCTCAAATTACACACTTGTCATAAAAATTACATACTTTTTGCAAAGTTTTACTTGTTTTTATGTGTTCTTTAGCTTATAAAACTAAGTGTGTATTTTATTATCACTTGAAAAACACACATTAATGTGTAAGTGGTAAAAATGCCCGAATTTACACGAATTGGTCTGTTATTGTAATTTACACATAATCATATTTATACTGGTAAGCATCTAAATTTCTAAAATCACACACTTGTCAAAAAAATTATAATTTCGTACAATAAATTACTTCTATTTATATATATTTAGCTTATGGCATTAGTTTGTAAATTGTTATTTGCTTATATACTCAGAAAAATGTCTAAATGTAGACAATAGCTGGAATTACACTAAATGTGTATTACAAAAATTATAAATGTGTGAATTATAAAGTACCCGTTTAGAAGGGGATGGGAGGCTTTTGTATTATTCAAGGCTGCACTTATTATTTCAGTAATGCCATTCCATAAATAACATGATGCCATTTCATTGCTGCAACAGCATTTTTAAAATAAACTAAAATATTTATTTTTATAAGATGCTTTGACAATCTCCCTCAACCTCCCCTTTTCAGCTAAATTAGAAGCACATGAACATTTAAAAGAAAACAGAATTAACTTATTCAGATGTGGCAATCCTTAAACTTTCTTCGACTTTATGCGTGTTAATACTTCCTAAAAAGTGCATCATAGCAGCGCCACCGGTGAGGTGGCTTAAACTAAAATCCAGTCAGCAACAACTTATGTCAACTAATAAGTGAACTGAAATTTGATGAAAACTCGTGAATTAGTTTTTGGGATACAAGTATTGCAAAATCTTTTTTAAAAATGTGCATAAAAGCGGCACATGTTGGGTGATGTACACCAAAAACTAATCATATTTTTTATCAGGTATTAACTGAATTTGAAGTTTGATGAAAACGCATGCATTAGTTTTTGAGATATATTTATTTGAAATAGTGGAAAATGCAGCATAGCTTCGCCATCTGTAGGGCAATTTACATAAAAAACTACGCAACATTAATATATATCAGTGACTAACTGAATCTGAAGTTTTAAGAAATTTCGTGAATTCGCTCTTGAGCTAAAGCTGTTGCGATAGTTACGAATGGCGCACATGGCGACACCACCTATTGAGCGATTTGCACCAAAACATAAACAGCATCTTGATATATCAAGTACTAAATAAATATAAAGTTTTATTAAAATCCATGCACTAATTCTTGAGATATGGATATTGAGAAAATTGTAAATAATGCAACCTAGCAGCGCCACTTATTGAGCGATATACACCAAAAACTAATCACATCTAGTTTATATCAAGGTGCCACCTGCTGAGTGATTTGCAGCAAAATATAATACGTACCATGGTATATCAAGTACTAAGTAAAACTAAAGTTTTATGAAAACACATGCTCTAATTTTTGAGATATAGCTATTGTACAAATCGTGAAAAATACAGAATAGCAGCTTCACCAGTTTAGCAATATACACAAAAAACTATTCAGATCTAGTTTATATCAAGGTCTAGCACAATCTAAAGTTTTGTGAAATTCCGTGAATTAGTTTTTGAAAAAGAGCATCCACATTTTTTATTTATTTTTATTTTTTTGTCCCATGCGGGCAAACAAACTGACAGATATACTGACAGATTCACAGACAGGCATTTTGTAAAATCATGTTTTTAGAGTTTTGTGACCTCTGAAGTGTGTAAATCTGTGGAAAATTGGGTTTCGAAAAATTTCACG
The DNA here is from genome assembly GCA_964019185.1 of Maratus speculifer. Classification (NCBI taxonomy): domain Eukaryota; kingdom Metazoa; phylum Arthropoda; class Arachnida; order Araneae; family Salticidae; genus Maratus; species Maratus speculifer. The sequence goes on from OZ025297.1 coordinate 240,884,809, forward strand.
AACCCAATACTTCCTTCTTGTAAATCTAGAAGAAAGTAAAAATTGCTTTAATTCTTAACTGTAAATATCAGTCTCATAATTATAAAAACATTTTCGAATTCATTCATTATGTAATTTGAAAACTGATTCTTGTAATTTGGTAATTTTACATTCGTTTCCGGAATTACTTTTTGCAATTTGTACATCGAATATAAGAAAGCTTGAATTTACCCTTCTAGATTTTGATTAAACTGCAATTTCTTTCAGCCGCCTCACAGAACGCTGCTTTTTACTCATTTTCACAATTTAACTTGTAATTTTAAGTAATTCCCTCACTTACTTAATTTAAAATACAGAAGATTAACCTTCCGTTACTTTTTACAATTTGTACATCGAATATAAGAGAGCTAGGATTTTATCCTGTAATGTTCAGATTAGCCCCTAAATCATTTTAGCCTTCTCACAGACTACTTTTTACCCATTTTCATAATGTAACACGTAATTTCAGTTTAACAACAGATGGCAGTGCAATTTTGTTTCAGTTTTGGTTTTTGTTTGAGATCTTGTATTCTATCATTACAGACTTTTGAAAAGGGGAAGATTATTTACAATATTATTCTGCAAAAAGCTTATTACAAATACTGAATCATGTGAGTTAATTGAACTTTTTATTCTTATTTCGATTAAACGGTTTAATGTACAGCTCACAGTAAATTTTTTGTCAAAGAGACAATTTATGCCACAGCAATTGTGTGTTTAAAATGTTTGAATTCCTTTTTTAGAATTATACGACTAAATTCAAAAATTGTATGCTGTATTAATGGAAAAATGGAATGTGTTGATTGTTTAGAATGGCTACACGAGACCTGAACCATGTTTTGTGCCTCTTGGTACTTGCAATAGTAATAGCCAAGCTTTTCTTAATGGTAATCGGAATACATATAATGCATGAAATTTTTATCTCATAAATCGGAAAATTTATCAAAATATTTAGTAATGTTACAGCATATTTTTGTTGCCTTTTGATTTATTTCACAACAAGGTTCTTTGCAAATTTTATGCAATACTAAAAAATATTTTAAACGAACAAAACGAAAAAGTAATTTGAACTGTAGCTGAGAAACTCAACACTGCTGGAGTTATCTTTATGTTGCCTTAAACGACGGAAAAATTTTCTCTTTTTTTATCAAGAAAGTGAACTTAACCTATAAATTTCAAAAATGAAGAAATGTGTTTCCTGCTTCAAGAATCTCAATTGGCATTTGTACACACTTAAATCAAGTAACAAATTTAAAATTTACATTTCATGTTCAGAGAATACAAAGAACCTTGTTAAAAAATAAAGCAGAGGGTAACAAGAAATTATTACTACTTGTACTAATAGTAAAAAATTTGATCGATATGTTTGTATTTATGAGGTAATAATTTCAAATTTCACTGAAAAAAAATCGGAATATGATACAAAAAGATGCAAAGGTGCTGGTAGCCCGGCTGCCAATACAATTACTGTAAAATTTACAAACTGATATCAAGAATGTTGGAAATTCTCGCATGTCTGGGTAAACGTACGTTGTAACACAATAATTTAATTATTTAGCTGGGAATAAAAATAATGGATAACATTTATTTTTTTATGTAATAAGTGTAGTTATTTTTTGTACTATCTATATTATAAAGGCCAAACGTATCTGTCGGTAACGCATACGTCATTTTGCAAATGGCAACGCTTTCACATGCAGTTCGGTTTTGCAATTTTCGGTACTGCAAATTTTATACTTCTAAACATCGCACATTTTAAATTTTTAAACCATCGTCTAGAAAAAAAATATTTATTTTTAAATGCAATTTCTTTGAAAGCTGTATCTCAATTTATTCTAGGCATATTAATTTTTTTACAGTTTTAGTACGAATTTTGTAATTGTGGCAACAAAAATACGCCATTTTCTCTCAAAATTGATAAAAATTGAAATGTGCGCACGTAAATTCTGAGAAGATGAAAATTATGATGGATTTAGACTTCACGTGAAATTCTAAGATCGTGTCAATTTGAAATAAATTTTATTATATTATTATTTTTTTTTCATACGCATTTATACCAAACAGAAGAGCCTAAATCGAAATTTCCTCTTAATAACTGATCTTTATTATAGTTTGCTATATATTTTTACATACGCGATTAAAGTTTAATTATAATAATTTGGACAACTGAGTTTTATAGAAATAGTAATTTTTTTCGCAATTTTAGCTTAAAATAATATTTGTTTGAGAGTTAGACTGACCATTTTAAGATGCATTTTTTACTGTAGGTAATTTTATGGGCTTATTATAAATCAATGGAGCTGTTCTTTCTTAAACATTTACTTTCGTCGAAATTCGACGGGTTCCACCTTGTGATAATAAAAACAAAAGTATATTGAGTTTAATAATGCAAACATAATTTATAATACAAAACGTTTTACGAATTATACACGAAGAAATAAACCGAATATGTTATAGAATGTATCTATAACATATAAAAGAAATATCTTTATAGAAATATCTTATTGAAAAATTTACTTTTATGCTTGTCTTAAATATTTTAAGAATAGATATTTTTGGAATTTTCAGACAGGTCTGTGTTTCAAACTTTGTTTTTAAATCATAAGAAATCTTAAAAGAAAGAAATTGTTTAAGCATGTTTCTTTCAATAACTTTCACATTTAAGGATTTATCTTTCTACACACACCTTTTTTTAGTTCATAAAACTTCAAAGTCATAGTAAAGTCTGCCTTTTATTTCTTTTCAATTACGAAGAGTTTATTTCTTGGTATCTAAGGTTTCTGTTTAAGATCTCTCTAAAGTTTTTTTTTTTTTTTTTGGAATGCAATTTTAGTTTTTGAAAAGTGCAAAAAAACTCGACCTTTTCACCCGAATCAATAATAAAGTAAACTGAAAAAATGTTGAATATAATGCATGTGCTTAACGTGTCGTATGAATGATTGTCTTATCTACGTAGGATTTATTTAAACTCAATTATTTTTAAAATATTTCTATTTAGTAATTTATTATAAATGGAAGTTTCAAATAATTGCGACAAGAAAATTAAACATACTAAATATTTTTATTCTTCAAATTTTTGATTTAAAAGATAAGACTTGTAATTATTTTGCTTTAAGAAAAAAATTGTGTAATTTTCAAATTCTGTTTTTTTATCTTTCTTCAGGCCAAGGTCATAGTAAAGCAGTAGGCAGTATAAATAGAAACAAAATTAAGATTTTAAAGTTATAATGAATTTCCACTAACAACAGGAGACATAAAAAGTAAGGGATTTTAACAACAACAAAAAAGAACAATAGAGAGTTATAAAAATGAAACTGATTGCGCATTATTGTTGTTTCTAATAATGCTTAAAATTCAGTTATGCTAATTAATGTAAAATAGGCAATATATAGTTTTTTAGTTGGGACTAAAAATATGAATAACATTAATTTTTTAATGATAAGTGTAGCTTTTATTTTGTACTAAAATAATAAAAATAAAAATATATCAAGTTGAATATCGTAAACATAATTCATGATACAAAATGTTTTACGAATTTCACATGAATAAATAAACCAGATATCTTATAAAATAAATCTAGAAGGTCTAAAATAAATATCTTAATAAAAATATTTTATTGAAAAGATTTCATTTATGCTTGTCTTAAATATTTTAAAAAGAAATATTTTTGGAATTTTCAGACAGATCTGTGTTTCAAACTTCGTTTTTAAATCATAAAGAATCTTAAAAGAAACAATTTGTTGAAGCCTTTTACTTTAAGCCTTTAACTTTCACATTTAATGTTTTATCTTTCTATACCCACCTATTTCAGGTCGTAAAAGTTCATAGTCATTGTAAAGTCTGCCTTTTATTTCTTTTCAACTAATAAAAGTTTATTTCTTGTCATCTAAGATTTCCCTCTGTCTTTTTTTTTTTTTTTTTTTTTTTTTTTTTATAAAATAAAATTTAAATTTTTGAAAAGTGTAAAAAAATATTAAAAACTTTTCACCTGTATATATAATAAATTATATATTGAAAGATTCTTAAATGTAACGTATGTGCTTAACATGTTACATGATTGATTTTCTGTCTTTTATTTCTTTTCAATTAAAACAAGTTTATTTCTTGATATCTAAGTCTTTTTTTATTTAAATAAAATTTCAATTTTTAAAAAATGTAAAAAAAAAAAAGAAAAAAAACGAACTTTTTACCTGAATGAATAATAAACGAAACTGAAAGATTCCTGGATGTAATGTTTGTGCCTGTCGTATGAATGATTTTCTCATCTACGTAGCATTATTTATATTCAATTAATTTTTAAACATATCATTTTAGTAATTTATTATACATAAAAGTTTTAAATAATTGAGACGATTATTCTTCAAATTTTGAATTTAAAAGATGACAATTGTAATTAATATGATTTAAGAAAAAATTGCGTAATTTTCAAATTGTACATTTTTTTTTTTTTTTTTTTTTTTTTTTTTTTTTTTTTTTGTATCATCATTTTTTTTTGTTCATTTCTCTTGCCAAGGTAATAGTAAAGCAGTAGACAGTATAAATCGAAGCGAAATTAATATTTTAGAGTTATGTATGAATTTTCTACTAGCAATGAGAGACAAAAAAATCACCGATTTTAACAACAACAAAACAGAACAATAGAAAAATTGCAAAAATGAAACTTATTGTGCAATATTGTTATTTCTAATAATGCTTAAATCTCGGTTATAGTAATTAATGTAAAACAGGCCACATATAATTTTTTAGTTGGGAATAAAAAATATGAATAACATTAATTTTTTTTTAAAATGATAAGTGTAGCTTTTTATTTTGTACTAAAATAATAAAAATAAAAGTACATCAAGTTTATTATTGTAAACATAATTTATTATACAAAATGCTTTACGAATTTCACATGAATAAATAAACGAAATATCTGATAGAATAAATCTATAAGATATAAAATAAATATCTTAATAGAAATATTTTATTGATAAGTTTTCTTTTATGCTTGTCTTAAATATTTTAAGAATAGATATTTTTGGAATTTTCAGGCGGATGTGTGTTTCAAACTTTGTTTTTAAAACTTTGTGTTTAAATTTTAAAAGAAACAAATTGTTTAAATCTTTTACTTGCAATAACTTTCACATTTCATGCTTTATCTTTTTTCACCTACCTATTTTTTAGATCGTAAAATTTCAAAGTCATAGTAAAGTCTGCCCTTTATTTCTTTTCAAATATGAAGAGTTTATTTCTTAGTATCTAAGACCTCTCTATGTCTTTTTTCTTTTTTTTTAATGCAATTTCTGTTTTTGAAAAGTGTAAAAAAAACTCGACCTTTTCACCCGAATGAATAATAAACTAAACTGAAAGATTATCTGCATGTAATGCATGTGCTTAACGTGTCGTATGAATGATTATCTTATCTACGTAGGATTTTTTTTACATTCAATTATTTTTTAAATATTTCCTTTTAGTAATTTATTATAAATGGAAAATTCAAATAATTGCGATTAGAAAATTAAACATACTAAATAATTTCATTCTTAAGATTTTGGATTTAAAAGATGAAACTTGCAATTATTATGATTTAAGATAAACGTTATGCAATTTTCAAAATTTAGAATTGTTTTAAATTTTTTAATTCAAGGTAAAAATAAAGACATAGACGATATTAATAAAAGCAAAATTAATATTTTTAATTTTTATATGAATTTTCAACTAATAATAAGTGGCAACATATAAAGAATTTTAACAAAAAAAAGAAGTCATAATACATAAAACTGAAATGTTAAGATTTCAAATAATCTGATATAAAAGTGCATGTACAAATCACTCAAAATTGGACTAAGAGGATTACCAATAGCCAAACCGTCAGTCATACGAAAGAAATTCCCATGAAAAACAAAAGTACTTTGGGATAAGCAAGCATGAGTGAGAAGAATGAGCTCCTTCATTTCAAAATGAAAAAAAAAAATCACAAGGGCTTTTTTCTAGACAATTTCTGTCACTTTTGTTCTGCTTTGCTTTTTATAGCACCCTGTGTTTCGCATTGTTAAGGAATCTGGATAGTTAGATTCGAAACGGTTGATTGCTACCTTTTCACGTATTATTTGTTCATTTCTAAACGTTGATTTTCTATCTTTATACATTTTTGCACAAAAGTTTTATCTGTTATTTTAACAGTAATTTAGTTTTCAATTGGGAATGTAAAATATGGATAACATTATTAATATATTTTTTAAAAAGCAAGTTTAGTTATAATTTTATACTACGACAATGAAAATAAAACTATATCGAGTTTAATAGTGTAAATCAAATTTAAGATACAAAATGTTTTACAAATTTCCCATGAATTAATAAAACAGATTTCTCATAGAAAAAATATATAAGATATAAAATAAATATCTTAACAGAAATATCTTGTTGAAAAGTTTTCTTTTACGCTTGTCGTAAATATGTTAAGAATAGATATTTTTGGAATTTTCAGACAGATCCGTGTTTCAAACTTCGTTTTTAAATCATAAGAAGTCTTAAAAGAATCAAATTGTTTAAGCCTTTTAGTTGCAATAACTTTCAAATTTAATGATTTATCTTTTTACACTCATCTTTTTTTACATCGTAAAATTTCAAAGTCATATTAATGTCTGCGTTTTGTTTCTTTTCAATAAAGAAAACTCTGCTTCTTGTTATCTAATACTTCTCTCTTACTCTTTCTTTTAAAATGCAATTTCAGTTTTTGAAAAATGTAAAAAAAATTCCAAAACTTTTCACCTGAATGGATAATTAACTAACTTGAAAGGTTCCTGAATGTAATGCATGTGCTTAACGTACCGTATGAATTATTTTTTTTATCTACTTTGTATTTATATATTTAATTAATTTTTAATCATTTTATTTTAGTAATTTATTATAAATTAAAGTTTCAAATAACTACGACAAGAAAAAACATACTAAATAATTTTATTCTTCAAATTTTGGATTTAAAAGATAAAAATTGTAATTATTATGATTTAAGAAAAAAGTTGTGCAATTTTGAAAATTTAGATTTTTTTAATGCCATAGTATTAATAAAGCATTAGACTATATAAACAGAAGCAACATTTATATTTTAAAGTTACCTATGGATTTTCACCTTACATTGAGAGGCAAAAACAAAAGGGATTTTAACAACAACAACAACAGAAAAAACAATAAAAAAATTATGAAGAAAAAAACTGAGAAATTACGAAAAGAAAACTAATTGAGAAATATTGTTTTCTCTAGAAATAGTCAAAAATCTGTTACGCCTATTAATGTAAAATAGGCATTACAAACATTCATTAGGAGTTGAAAATACTTTGGTTGTCCTACATAAACTTTCTTCCTCTTTATGATTTTTTTTTTAATTTCAGATAGTTGTTTTTATTTAGAACTCTTCAAACATTGAAAAATGAAAAGAATATTGATATATTTTAATTAGGTTTTAGACTAATGTCAAAACACATTATATAAACGATAGCAAATTAGTTATTCACAAACTAATTTCCATGTTTGGAGACATGCATAGATTAAAATAACAAGCATGTTAAGACTATATCTTATGTTAGGGTTTTTAACCCATTGGGTAACGACACAGACTCGTTGGCCAATAGAACCTATTTTTGTATTCTACCACTGTAGAAGTTTTAGCTACTACCACTGTTTAAAGAAAAAAAAATGTATATTTTTCTTGCATATGTTGTGAAAGTGTATGTGTAAGATTTTTATTTTGGGAAAATGGCGCGAGGTGGAATAATAATAATAAAAAGTCAATGTCAACTCTGAATCAAAAAGATGCCCAAGAAGCTAAACATGGACTGAACAGATTTTCTTAAAAAATGTAGCCTTAAAAAAAGAAAGGTTCGATATAGAAAATTTCGGCATTGATTGTACAAAATATTACAATATTAAACCCGAAATTCAATAAATCATGCAAATTATTTTGTACGTATGGGGCAGCAGTGCAATCATTTTATGTCAAAAAGACATTGGCTGTGCTCACATGTGTTCCCTCTTGTATACTATTTTTTTCAAATAAAATATTTTTTTAGTATTTTCCAGCACGTTTTATAGAAAACGTAAAGGTTATTTTTATTGTAAATGTCGTAAAAGTCAACTATAATAATTTTCCCCAAAAAACTGAAATAAAAAATACAAATATAAACTTTTGATTTCTAATATTGAGGATAGTGATCAATTTCAATACTTCATGAGCTGTAATCAGTATGTGTCCCTTATTTTTATAAAACCCCCTCCCCTCACGAAAAATTGAATTTTAATTTCACGTCTAATTTTCTTTTTGTCAATTTTATTACTGCATTCTTTCAAAGTATAAAATGTAAAATATAGTCTCATTTTGTTCATTAATGTCTGCAATTAGAAAAAGTAAAATTATGGCCATTTTCATATTTAAAAATACATATCATTGGAAGATTTCGGAAAAATTTACTTTTTAAACTTTATTAAGAAAATGTGAAAAAAAAATCGACAAATTTCTTATATTTCATTTTTAACGCTTTTCCACACTAAAAGAATTTATTTTTACATATTTCTCTGGCATAGAATTTCACTGTCTAAGTAACATCTGACTGCTATTTTTCGAGGTAAACATACTTTTTACTTTTGTAATTTGTTTTTCGTTTCATGAATATTCTTTCAGTTCATGAAACCGTTTTACAGAGTATTTTACTTTTTTTAGACTTCTCTTTCTTTTTTATTTTGCCGAATCATGGAGAAAATTTCCATAATATAGCTTACAGAACTCAGTAACAGAAATCAGATGTGCATAAAAAATTACATATTTCGCAAAATTAATGGCAATATATATATATATATGTGTGTGTGTAAATAATTATATATATATATGTATATATATATATATACTTTGTTTTCCTTTACTTTGGCAACAGCTGCATATAATCATGCCACCTGAAAGTGGATCGTTAGTGGTGATATCTTTTTTCTTTTTCTATCTAATTTAATCTTGAATTGTATTTTAATTCATTTGTTTGATTTTTCAAATGTTTTCTGGGCTTATGTGGGATGGTACACTGGGTGGAAATTGAATTATGAAAACACAGTTTTTTAATCAAAACATTTATAATATTAACTAAAAAGGAATGAAATTTCATGCAATATATATGCTACGTACAACAAATAATTAGAAAAAAGCAATTTCATACAAATTAATAAACTAAAACATAAAATCAAAAATTAGATTTTAGTAACTTAAAAACATGGAAATTGATTTATGAAATGTCACATTTAATTGAAATTAATGATTTGTAAAGCCGCTTTTATTCATTACAGTTTCTTTTACTCTAGAAGGCATTGATAAAACAAGATTTTGGATGTATTTCTGATCAATTGTTTTCCAGTTTTGTCAGATTGAAGCTTTCAAATATACAAGTGATGTGTATTGCATCCCATTTGCATAGACTATTCGATCAAGCGGTCCCCAAACGTTTTCGATGGGGTTCAGATCAGGACTAATAGGTGGATGATCTAAAAGTACAATATTCTGTTCGTCAAACCGATCTTACATTGTATTTTAAATGTGAATACTTGCATTACCTTGCATGAAGATATAATCTAAATCATAATATTGCCAAGCAAATGGAAGAAGTAAATTTTCTAAAACTAAACTATAATAAAAGAGTTCTGGCGACCGTTAAAAATACCATTTCACTTTTGCAATAATAAGCAACCGCTGCCCAAATTATCAAACTTCCGCCACATAAATTTCTGCTGAATGTAGATTTCGATTCTTTTCAAAAATATCTTCAGTAATTCCTCAAAACATTTGGGCCATCCAAATTAAATCTTTTTTCGTCAGAGAAAATGACTTTCATCCAATTGTCACCCATTGCCATGTACTTCTCTCAATACTGCAAACGCATCTGCTTGTGACGCAGAAATAACTTTTGACACGGCTTCAATTCCGACCATCTCAAGCTCTGTGAATGATGTGAAATATGCCTAACTCTCCTAGAAGTAACAGGCAGTGATAGATCTGCACAAATCTGCTTTGAACTGTGAATAGCTTTCGATGCAAGTTGGCGAATCCCCCTTTTTTGTCTCTTGCTTAAACGTGGATTACCTTTTTTGTTAAAATTTTTGCCTTAATTTTATGCAGCAGTTATATAATTATTAATCACACCAACAGATCTTTTAATTAATTTATTATTTTCCGGGGGAGACTTTCCACATCCTAAATATGCATAGAATTTACCTCTTTCTTCCTGAAACAAAATCTTTCGTTTACCCATCACGAAAATTGTAACTGAAACATATTGTTTTCACTGTACAATGCTTCTTATGTCTTGCAGATCACGTTACCATGTTTTATAAAATTTTTTGTCACATTGCTTCGGAATAACCAAAGAAATGTGATGTTTCATAAATCAATTTCCATGTTCGCATATTACGAAAATTTAATTTTTGACTTTTTGTTTATGTTTAATATTATGTGTGAAAATTTATTTTTGTAACAGATTTGTACTACCTACTTATATATATATCCTATGAAATGCCATTCATTTTTAATAAATATTATAGAAGTTTTTGTCAAAAAAAAAAAAAAAAAAAAAAAAAAAAACGTATTTTCATAAATCAATTTCCACCAGTGTACTACATTAACTCTACAAATTTGGGGTTTATTCCTTTTAATTATTTTTTTCTGTGATTCAGTGTGATAATTTGTTTAAATGTAATAATTGTTTTATACACATATATATATACATCGTTCGTCTAATCATGGATGTACTGAATTTCTGCAAATGCCTATATGATATTATCTCTCATTCTCTATTTAAATGTTAAATAACTTATGTGTATAATTTTATTATATAAAAATCTTTTGACGCATATCAGTAAATTATAACGTATGTTGAATAAATTAATCAAAATCCTTGGTTTAATGTAATAAAACCCAGTTAGAGAATTTTGTTTGAGAATTGTAATTGGCAGTACATGAATTCTAAATTTACACCGTCAAATAGGAAAGAATTGTACTTCGAAATGCAATGTTTCCCGATTTGTCTCTCATGTAATTGAATTTTTATTGTTTTAAAAAATATTCAAATGTGGCTATTATTTATTTTTGGTCTAATATTCCACAATAAAATTAAAACCAACATTAAATAAAATATTACAAGTAAAACACAAAATTAACATACTAATAAAACTACACGGTTAAACAAATGAATTTATCCGATTTCAAAAGCCTGCTGTAAGTATCGAAAATTGTCAACTTCTTCGATTTTTAAATTCTGCATCTGGCTAATGGGTAATTCCAAATGCAATGTAATGATATTATGAGTTGTAGAATAAAGTTAAAGCAATTACCCAGAAGTAAAAAAAAATATTTTTAATTTTGAAAATGAATTTTACTGATTAAAAGATTAAACACAATATCTAAAACAATTTGTTTACAGATTTTATTCTTGCATTTTAGAGTAATTTCTTATTGTGTGACAAAATGATATTTGTAAACCATCATTTAAACTTGTTACTTTAAAACAAAAAAAATTTCTGAAATAGGAAGCCATCCAGATATTAAACTAATACGTATCTTAAATATGATGTACCAGCTTTACAAAATTATTATTTAGAGGAACCTATCTGTATTAAGGTTAAAGTTATTAATAACTGTCATTTGACGTACCGGAATGACTGAATGTTTTTTAAACATTCATTTAAAAAATGACTAAACTAATAAATTTAATAATTGTTTCGTTATCTGGAATGGTCATAATAAATTACATTGCATAACTATTCAAATTCGACAGTTTTTTCAAAGACATATCCAGCACAAGTGCCTATTATTTGAGAATACTATAGAAAACTTTATAGTTTATGCATTATTATCAGGAAAAATGCTTTAAATTGCTTTTTGCCAATGGATATTATACTACATGTATTCATTTATTTAATAGAAATGCAAAATATACAACACTTGTCTTTTTTTTTCCAAGTAGTCTTCATAAATACTATTTGTGCACAACAGTGAGCATTTTACATTTCAGCTATTTTATTTATTTGGACTGTTGCAAATAAATAAAAATTTTGAATCTAAAGCATCAATTTGAAAAATTTGCATACATTTCAAAATTTGAATTACAAAATTTTTAATGTTTTCATTCCATATTCCATCATATTTTCCATTCTTTTTATAATCACAATGGAATTTTCAGAAAATACTGTCAAAGTTATAACGTTTTAAGTGGTTCGAATTTCAGGAAACGAAGAAAGCAAAAGAATAAAAAAAGAAAAAAAACTGTCAACGAAAAAAAAAATTACCTTTTCATATTATCAAAAAACGTTTATAATCCGATATTTAACTTAATTATGAAAAAAAGAAAAGAAAAATCATTTATATTTGAAATCACCTCCAAAATCGAATCCGCCAATTTTATTCATTTTTGCTTTAAAATGTGTGTGTTATTGTCTAAAAAACTTTCGTGCCTGTTAAACAATGAATTTCAGAATAATCTTAAACTACTATTAATCTGGTTTTAATATCTTGACGTGGTGTACTTGATACAACTTAATAATGCGGTTTGAGTGGTTTTGAATTGTAAGGTACCCTGGGGTAATAACGCCACGTTAAGGTTCTACCAATTTTCACGGCTTAGTTTTAGATTGTATTTTTCAAACAAATATAGGATCTGATACAGCAACTCATTGACTATCTATATAAAATAAAATAATTTAACAGATATGTATTCATAAAATGTAATGGCGTTTTTTCTTGACCAATGCTATTTGGCGTTAATACCCACCTATATGGGTAATAACGCCATGCAAACAAAACTATAAAATAAGATGGAATAATGGCATGTAGATTGCCCAATTCTAAAAATACAAACTCTACAGCTCTAGAAATTGACAAATTGCAATCTAAGCTATTGAAAATGTACAATTTTTTTGTGACTCTGAAAGAAAAAGAAAGCTGTGGTGGTGGCGGGGGGAGGAGGCAAAAGAATATCAGATTCTAAGCTACGTTTTGCTTAAAAATGACCATTTAAATAGAATTATTAGAAACATTGCACGGATTATTTGAATCAGTATTTATATTCCCATGTATGCATTCTATGCGATAGAAAATATTGATTTTTTTGTGAAAATGAAAAAAAAAAGGAGTGAGGGGGAGCTTCAACAGTATATAACACCCTGTGTCTCTCTTTGCTTAAAAAGTCCCCCTTAAATATGATTGTAAGAAACATTGCATGGTTTTAACCATTCATAATGTAATATTTTAATCATGTGAAGTTTTATAATAACTAGAGTTATATGTAATAAATATTTTTGTTAAACCTTAACTGCTGTTAGCGTCTCACATACCGCTGAGTTTTTCAAGTTTCAGAGTTTAACTTGCAATTTTTAGTTTAAATATAGATACCGGGAAAATTTTGTTTCATTTGGAGTCCTATTACTATCTTTAGAAACTTTTGAATAGCTGAATTTCATTTATAATAGTCCTGTATATAAGGTTCAATACAAAAATAATATTCTAAAAGTTAATTTAACATTTTATTCATCGTTAGATTAAGCGGTCTGACAGGCCGCTCACAGTAAGTTATGCGACACTTTTTGTCACAGCAGTTAAGGGTTAATACTATTATAGTAATCTAGTAAATAGTTTTTAACCCATAACTCCACACTAATGCGGATTCTCCAAACCTACAGTTAAATTGTCGACGTTTTAAAGAGCATGCTTTAATAAATTTTTAATAAATTGAATAAAATTTTTAATTAAAAAATATTATCCCAAAGAGATCTCTTATTCAATTTTATACATAATTCATATGGTTATATATCATTATCTCTATATTAGCAACAAAATTAACCTTTAACTGCTGTTAGCAATCTGACTGAACACTGTACCCCCTCCCCCCTCCAAAAAAAAATAGCTTTTAACTTGTATTTTCCAGTTTAACTATAGTTACACCTGAAATT
>OZ025297.1:240898885-240992885 GCA_964019185.1 Maratus speculifer
CTCTTTCGTTTGGAGTTCTCGTAATATTGTTAGAAATATTTGAATAGATTAAATTTAATTAGAATTAATTCTGTACAAAAAGTTTAGCGCAGGAACAGTATTCTATGATTTTTAATCATGGATCGCATTTTAACCTTTAACAAATGTTACCGGTCTCGTAGACCACTATTTTTCTTTTAATTTTTTAGTTTAACTTGTAATTTTCAGTTTAACTGAAAGCACTACCGAAATTTTGTTTCATTTGGAATTTTAGTACTATCACCAGAGACTAAATAGGTGAATATTAAGTATAATACTCTTGTATAAAATGTTTAGTACAAAAACACAATCCTATGAGTTATTCCCGCCTTTTATTCATCTTTCAATTTTGTGGTCTCAGAAACCACATCACATTCATACGTTACAATTTCTGTCACATCAGTTAAAGGTTAAATTTATAAAGTTTTGAAAAACCGAACGCTAAGAAAGCGGACAGTTAAAATTTCGAACTCATTTGAACAATCCAGTGGAAATTTAATAGAAACCTGATTTTGAAGATGTTCTAATTTGAATCTCGAAAACATTTTGATATAGTTTTATTTACAAGAGTTAATTTTTTTTTTTTTTACATTAGTAAAAAAAAAAAAATAATAATATAATAAAAAATAAAATAGAGAGATTATTTTTAAGTATTGGGCACCCCCCCCCCCCTTAATCTTACCATTTCAACAATGATGATAATGCTGTCCCATATTAATATATAAACCCTCTTATATAATATAATAGGGTCATAACGCCATGGTAAATATAATAGGGTCATAACGTCGGGGTAATAACGCCAATCCCTGGCGTTATTACCCCGGGATACTTATTGCACAGTAAATCCTAAACTACAAATTATCTCGAGAAGATATCCAAAATCTTCTACAACAATTTGAAAGTACATGAAATACACTACAAATTTATGTAATAAACAAAGTATTTCTGGATAAAAAATATAGTCTTCAGATCAAAAACCTTATCTCGCAAATTTTAGATCAAGCGTTAATTTTAGTTGCTTGTAAAAACAATAAGACCTAAAAATGAAACAAATTAACTTGAAGCTGTTTTTTGCAATTTATATGACTCAAAACCCTTCTGCGCAGAGTACATGGGTGTCATTTACCTGATTATTTCATAATTATGCAAAATATAAGCACTTGGCGTTATTACCCCAGGGTACCTTATATAGTTACTTCAGTTTTCGTTGTGAGCTTCTTTGGTGAGAGGCTAATGTTATTTTCAGTTCGCTATAAATATGTGCTGCTTCTCTGCATTTAATAATGGGTATTACTGCAATGGAGAGTATACAAATATTTTTTCTTAAGAATTCCACTTATCTGTCAGTGAAATATATCGATTTTGAAATTGATTGTGAGTGAAATATATCGAAATATGTTGTTAATGCAGTCAATTCAAGAATTCTTAGAAGATTTAATACATCTGGAAGCTTCTCTCCAAAGAAAAGAGATAAACGTGAAACAAATCGTAACAAAATTTCGCAAACCGATGAAATTCCAAAGTGAAATAACAAATCTGATACACAAAAATAAATTCTGATTTTCAACGTATTGTTTTCGATAGTGGTTTTGACGTTAATGATTCAGATATGTGCTTTGTCTGGAAAGGCAAGAAGAAGAGACCGATGAAGAGAAACATTTATCTTGGATACTTTATCAACTTTTATAGAAAACGTACGGAATATTTTCCTGAGGCGTTTAGGTAAAATAAACTGTGCATTCAAAGAAAGCATTAAGATGAATTCAAGACATGTTTTGTTCCATGATGATAATGTCGAAATCACGCGTGCCTCATCAGTGCAATCAATGCAAAACAAATTCAAGAGGACATTCCTTCTAACCGAGGTGATATTTTATGCTGATACAGGTATTATTAAGTGAATAGAAATCGCGGTTTTTGAAAAAGAATGAGTTTTAACTTATATATTCTTTACCGTATAGCTTGGCGTATAAGACGCTCTGGTGCATAACGTACATCACTAATTTGAGAGTGAATAATTTTATTTTTAGCATATACTGCTATATTACACGCATCTAGTTTTCCACACAAAAGCATACCAGAAATACTAGCTTTCACCCCAGATAATGTTTCTTTTCTTTGCGAAGTGTGATCCAAAAACTTGACAGTGTAGAGAATGTCTATTCATGCCGAGATGAAAACGACAGTGGGCATAAAATACACGAAAGCGACAGTGGAAATAAAATACATTATAGCGACAATAGAAAAGAAGATAAAATTCCCGAAAGTATAAATGAAGATGATTGCAATGAACTTTTTATGTTATCTGATAATGAAAATCAAATTTTTAGAAATTACCCCACTAGAAAAAATCTGAAGAAAATCTTAAGAAAATTTCTGTAGAAAATCTGCAGGGAATTGGCCCATTTAAAAAAAAATAAGCAGATATTTCAAAGGATATCTTTAAAAAATCTGCAGATAGTTTTCAGGTAAAATCACATCTTCAAAATTTCTTCAGATTTCTGTAGAATTTCTGAAGGAAGTGGATATTTCTTCAGATAATCTTAAGAATATTTTTATATAGCGTAAGTTTCTTTGATTATGTTAATATTTAAATGCACTTAAATGTACCTCTAAAAATTTGGAGTGTTTCTTTTTATGCGTTTACGTCAACCATTTTATATTCGGTGTATAACAAGGCATACGGAAAAGTGAAGGGATTTTTTTAGACTAAAAAGCGCGTATTATACGCTGAGATATTCAACAATTTGCACAGGCTTAAAGAGATCATAATGAATGTACTGTGATAGCATAGTGAATCAGAAATGAAGTCAAACTGGAAGCGTGACACAAAATATTGATTGACAAGTAGAGTATGCTTTAAATAATACAAAAACTGCGAAATAGGCAAAATTAGAATAATAAAACAAAAATAAAAAATTACATTAAGAAGTATTTAAAAATCATGCATCAAACACATTTAAGAAATAACTTTTAAACACATTCAGAATAATGTAAGAAAACTTCCACTGTTTAATAAGTTGAAATAGGATGTCTAACTGAACCATAGCACATTTGAAAACCCAACTTCAGCAATTCCCATTTACAGTCGGAAATTATCTGAATTCTTTAAGCAGCCTTGTATATGATACATAGATCTGTATCTATAAACTATATGCACGTAAAAGTTTAGTTCAGTTAGGAATTACATGCCGCATTTGAAAATTTACATTCAGCAATATTCGCTAATAAGGAGAATGATATGTGAATTTCTTTGTGCAGCCATGTATACGAGGTATAGAATTTATATGTACGAGTAACATGCAAAGAACCAGTTGAATTTAAAAGCGCAATGCAGAAATGAAATGAACTGTCATCATTATTTATCAAAGAGCATTTAACACATTTATTTTGTGTGTTCGTGAAAATGAAAGATAAAAGCTACGAATACCCTTTTCTACAGTGTTTATCTTATAGTTAAATTCGGTGATTTGAATGAATTTCAACACAGTTGAAATAGTGTTATATCTTAAAAATTCTCTGCAAGAAGGATTTCCTCAATGATCATAATGTTATAGAATAATTTTAAGCTCTCTTGAAAATGAAATATCAATGCTACACACTCCGAATTCAATACCGAATATACCATGAAAAGCATCATTAACCTATATCAAGTGCAAGAGTATATTTACTCGAGTTCGACAGTGCACAGATTGACAAACGGGCCGAAAATCGGCCTTATGGTTAGCTAAACCGAATTCATTAAGGCTTTTGAATTAAGTTGGAAAGTGCTAATAAAAATAAAATAATTAATTTTTAATAACATAAAAAAAGCTAAAGTAAAAATCAATGATGGGTGCAACTAAGCACAAAAGTAAACTGAAGTTATTTCTGCGTCTGATTAGATAAGTAAAAGAAAGATCAAACGTATCGAAACGCGTTGCGTTAGTTACCTTTTTCTATACATTTAAGAGGTTTCTCTTTGTAGTACTATACAATAATGCTTAAAAATTGATTTCTTTACAAGATTAAAAAGATATCGCTTTTTCATAAAAAAGTGTTATTTTCAGAGTTATTCTTTTTATCGATATCGAGCAGTTTTGTATACTTTCTTAACATTTCTTGTAGAAAAAAATTTCCTTTTTAATGTGCGCTAGACAACTTAAATTTACTAAAACCTTAAAAATTTTGTATAGCTCTTTTAATGAAGCCGCAATGTCTTTTGAAGTTCAAAAAAGAGGCGTTGAAATGCCCTTTACAACAAAAGCAGCGACTGTTTATTACTTTGTTTTCCTGTGAGGTTTCTGGTGAAATACAAAGCTTTCAACATTCAACTGGGAATTGAAACGTTATATACAGCATGAGATTATTTCGTCTTTCTTTCTTTAAAATAATTTTTCAAAGCTCCAAACAATCTATCTTTTTCTCTTGTAGTAGAAAAGAACGGCAATTACATTATACTTTTCGGATATATATATATGCTTTTTTTATTGAAGGGTAAAGAAATTGTTGTAATCCAATGTATGTAAATAATATACTTTAGGCTCTCGATAATAAATTTATTATTTATTTTATGATCTAAATAAATTATTTCAAAACCAATTTTTTTACGATATCATGATGTGAAACTATTTAAATACGCCATAAAAAAGGTATCACGGTACTTAAAAAAATGAATTATCAGTAATATCAGGCACAGAAAAATGGTCTACATTTTAACGAGTAGAAAAAACTCACTAGAAATAAGTAAGAACGACTAAGAGTAAAATAAAAGAGGAGAACTGACCCATAGCTAAACAACCATATTATTACATAAAATATTAAAGACTAATAAGTAATTTGCATGTATTAAAAACACATAAATTTTCTCAATGAGACATATAAATAAGAAATTTGATATAAACTTGTACAAATAAAATTAATAATTAAGCTTAATATCGAAGGTTCGAACTGGTTCTGCTGTCATCTTCAGGGTAAATATGATGTTAGAAATACTTAGACGAAATGTTGTTGTCGAGTCTTGATCGATTAATAAATGGAAAATTGTAGAGAATATATCATAAAATTAAAAAAAAAGAAATAAGTTGAGATGAATAGAAAGTTCACATGAGGATCATGGATTGTCAGCAGCAATGAAGGGAAAAGAATTACTTTTAAACAAAATACTTGTAAAAGAAAGAAAATGGAATATTGCAGACAGGTAATCAATTAAGACTTTTATAATATTATGCCAGATTTCTGGTACATTAAGAGATAGAATATCGTTATAGGCATTATACCATGTGTAATGATTCTGACAGATTCTCGATAATACGTTCAAATTGGAGAATTATATTCCTTACAGCAATATGCATAAGGTCATACAATGCATCAATATATTAATAGATAACAATTCAAATGCATTTCAAATTATAAATCTCACTAAAATCTGACTTTAACGTCATAGTTTATAGTAATATTTTCATTTTTACAAAGAGTATTTACTTATAGTTAAATGGAGAACCAATGGGATCACTAATTTTTGGTTTATTTCTAAAATTTGCTTTAAGGACTATAGAAAACAAGATTTTTATTCGTTAAATTTAAAACCTCAATGTTGGTTACGTTTTGCTAATGCGTATATGAGTATATTATGGAGTTTATTATATTTCACAAGTTTTATTAATAACGTCAATAAATTATGTAACAGTATTAAATTCAAGTTTAGAAATGAAGAGAATGTACCACACTTCCATTTTTGGATATTATCATTAAAAGATGTAGTTCTCGATTAAAATAGGCAGTTTGTAGAAAAGCAAGAAAGAAAAAATGGTTATCCTTTTTTCTGGAACCTTACATTTTCTGTATAGTTTTTTTTTTTTTTTTTTTTTTGTCTTCCTAGATTTTTTCTCTTTTTTCTTTTTGGACTGTTGCCTCTTCATTAAGTCCACATAGGCTGTGGCCTGCAATAGCTACCGAATCCTCTCCTATGGGACAGTCTACGGAGCCAATTTTTATCTAATGAGGTGCGGTACAAGGTGAGAAATCGTCCTCCTAGCACCATGAGTTTGTTTTGCATCTCAGATGGAGAATTTCTAATAGTAATACCTGTCTCCAGATTTCCCTATTTCCCAAGTCGTATTTGTGTGTATAATGTGCAGATGCTAAATCAACAAAGCCATTTAGTTAAGCAACCAGTATAACAGACCAGTCAGCAAAGCAACAGGCTCTGCAATTAAGTCGACCGGGGTGTTTGTCTACTAGATGACCGCCATGTGCGATCAGGCGGAGAACAACCCCGATGCCAGACAAGTAACTCGTTCAGCTAGGGAAATCTGGAAGTGATGGTTCTGATCATCGGATTGAAGACAGCAAATGTCCGGTATGTACGCTAATGGTACTTGGTGCATGTAAAATCAGTCGTCGGTGCAAATTCCTCCAAGATACCTGAGAATTATACCCCTAAATGTGCCTTTCCAGATGAAGGTCTTGTCACCTGACCAAGGTTCTAAATTACCAAACCATTTTGAGTAGTAAACTGGTATACCAAACAAGATCAAAATGTTAAACAACTGGATTAACATAGTTTACAACTAAGCAGTAGGCTTTGCCGTTAGGATGACGATCTAGGAGCTCATCAGATTTATTGCCACGACTCGCCGATTAGGTGGTCTCCCGTCCCGATATCAGGTATGGAATCTGTTTATCTGTGGGGACCCAGTAGATAAGAGCCTGGTCATCGGTAAGAAAGAAATAAAGTAAGTTTCCTGATTTGTTTGGATAATCAATTATGCAAAGTAATCAAATTCATTCAGAAAATAGCGTTTGATCATTTTTTCAGCACAGTATATTGTTAAGCTAATCCATAAATACAACATTCTCACTGATTCGGACCAACATTACGACATGAATTAATTTGTGATGTACAGAAGATTTCACTACATTTCTGACTTATTTCAGTAGTTAAAAGTGATCCACAGAAGTATAATATAAGATTGGTTGCAATTTGACCCCCTCCCCCAACATTATTGGTATTCTTAATGAAAAGATTGACAAAATCACATTTGACCAAAAATCTGGAATAGATAATACTTGTTAGGTTTCTAAATAATAATAAAAATGTCTATAGTGGCATGACAAAACACATAATATCTGAAGGAATTAAAGAGCTACGTAACACTATAGCGTCAATGTAAGCAAAATACAGCTCTTTATCTTTTTTGTTTGGTTAATGAAGACTGATACATTAATTTTCTGGAGGCAAAAGTCATAAAACCAGGTAATAATGCATTTGAAATCATGGTCAGAAAATCTATCGAAATCACTGCACTTAGGCATAATTTCTGTAACAGCGATCTTTCATATATACAAAATCTGACTTAATACTTTGAAAAAGATCTTAAGTGTTTATCATTTCGCATGCAATACTTCATTTTTACTCTTTTACAATAACCTATTTTTTTTAAGTCATCCATTCCTCTTTCGTATTTGGTGACACTCCGTGGTCTTCATGGCGGACTTTCGAATCATTTCAATTTATATCAAGATTAGTTTTCAGATGGTCAAAATATGTAAAGCAATCTATGTGTAAACGTTAGAACTCTTTTTTTATTTTTTCCCAAACAAAACTTGAAATCAGGAGAAGTATTTTTTTTTTCTGAAATGGTAATTTTGTATGCCAAAAATGTAGTTTTTAATTTCTATTTTAAAATGGGGAAAGGATATTAGACTCAAAATATCTTATTAGAAAGGATTTTTGCATTTTTTAAATACTATATATTTCATTGTCAATCAATAAAAATGCATCTGGAAGTTCTTTGAAAAGTAACACATTCTTTCCTAGGGTACAGTAAATTTACTGTTGAAAAAAAAAAAAAGAATTTAGGAATACATGAAAAAAAAAAAACATTTTAAGCAAAATAAAACCAAGAAATCCATTACTGGTTACATTCTAAAGATTTATACACCCAATTGATTAAAAAAAAAAGATTTAGAGTTTACCAGAATCCTTAAAGCAAAACGAAATAAAATTAAATGACGGGCTTCTAAGTTGCATTTTAACATATCTTTTAAAGAATTTTAAGAGAAATAACGAGCTGAGAAAAAGATATTTATAAATTTTTGGGAGTTTAATTACATTCAAGATATTTAGTGCAAAATTAACTGGAAACTTTATTATTAATTATATGTATAAAATCATATAAAATTTCTGTTTATGTGTAGCATTAAGCAAATTTATGTGGTTTTACCATTTACAATTTGTTTTTATGTTTTATAGTAGAATTGATTTAATTATGATAATTTGAAGATTGATAACACAAAATATACAGTCAAACAAGTGGGGAAGTGTAATCACAGATCGCACAAAGTGTTTCGCTAAACATTTATTTCAAAACAAGTTATCCTTTAATTAATAAAGCCAAATTGTTATATTACAATTATCAAATTATTACATGGAAGCACCAATAAATTTAATTTTAAAACAATTATAGAAGAAAGCTATTTATTTTAATCAAATTAAAAAAAAATCCAAATCAAACTATTTAAATAAAATCCAAAATTCTAAATTTGTCCAAAATCAAATATTACAAAAATTAGCTGAAATATAAGTAAAATTTTAAATTTATAAAAACAACAACAAATTTTTAAACGAAGTTTAAAATGCTGAATCCATACTAATATTATAAATGGGAAAGTGTGTGTATGTGTGTTTGTTTGTCCGTCTTTCACGGCAAAGCGGAGCGACGAACTGACGTGAATTTTTAGTGGAGATATTTGAAGGGACGGAGAGTGACATAGGCTACTTTTTGTCTCTTTCTAACTCCCCACTTTTTTAAAATGGGAGGTGGAAGTTTGTATGGAGCAGGTAGAAAGCTAAAGTGTTACTCGTGCATTCCGATAGATGGCGCTGATAGGTTTCTGAAACAAGATAACGTTGTGTGCTTTCAGTGTTCCGTACAATAAAAATGAGAGAGTGGAATAGAATGGGACAGTTGGTTTTTTCTCTTTATGTTTCATTTTAATTTATTCTGTGCTCATTGGATATATATTTTTCTTTATCAAGATCTTAATTTCCCCGCAATTACCTCTTTTCTGAGTATTTTTAAAAAGAGTAAAATAATTACTGTTTTATTAGCTAATATAGTTTATTCTACAGTTTATTTTATAGCTATCTGTAAATAATGTTTAACACAAAACATATTTTCAATTGATAACCGTGCTATATAGTGCAATATGTGAAAATTACTGATGTTAGGAACATTATTATTAGATCAATATCTTAATGCTCATAATATAGTATTGTGCCTTTTATGCATGTCAATATCAGCGATTTATGGTCCAAAACATTAAAATTATGGAAGTCAAGAAAAATATTTCTTGCATCCAACATTTGATTGTATATTAATTACTTAATGTTTTCATTTAAGCATTGTATGTAAATTAGTTTCAGTATTGTCTTAAATACCTTTCAATGTAAAAATGTTAATTTGGTTGCAAAAAGCCTTATAAATTATTAACTGGAATATCATATTGTAAATAATAGCAATGTATGTTCGATGATATTGTTAATGTATGTCAAAATGAGAATGGGTTTGAATTACCCCCCCGGGGGGGGCGGGATTCCCCTAAAAATTTAAAGCGAAACCTGAGTCTTCTAAGGAATAAGACAATCGCTTTGGTTTTGGATTTAGTTTTGCTTCGTGAATTGATTTTGTTGTTTTGGTTTAAAGCAAATATATATAAAAATAATAAGTAAAATTTATTTTCCACTTATCTCTCAATAATTCTATGACATTTTAAAAGGTCGATTACATAGTTGGTTGTATTTAACGCGAGCAAGGCCGCAGGCAAAAGCTATCATTTATAAATGGCAAAAGTTTTTAATATTAAAAGAAAATTCAAATCAGAAATTTTTTATGAATGTCGGATGAACGAAATCCTAATAGCATTCAGCTTAAATTGGCAAGAAATACTAAATTTCTTTTAATTAAATCCATCTTAATAGGGAAATTTAAAATTGCAGCACCAGAGATCGTACTAAGACACTTTTATTTATTAGCAAGACGCTTTACCTCGAGGCTATGAAGTCTGCATAGAAAACGCTCAAACTAAGATTTCATTTAAAAAAAATTCTGTCGCAAAGAAGAACGGATGATATTGAAAAAAATATTTATTTAAAATAATAGACTTTTTTGAAATTTTCTGATTTGTTGTGTGACACGAAGTATTTAGCTGTAAATAAACAAAATTTAATGTATCTCACTTATACAATTTTCGTGTACGGACTCTTTGATGGACAGACAGACAGCGGACAGAGACGAAGATGGTTTAACAAGATGAATCCTAAAAATGTGATAATATAAATTGGGACAAAAAATTTCGGAAAAAAATGTAAAAATTACAATTAGAATATTAGTTAAGTAAATTTATTGCTATCTTTTAACCGTGTGAATTAAGTTTTCATGTCTGTTTAACTATTTATAAAGTAATACATATGATAAAAATTGTTAAAAAAATTTGTAATTGATTGCCTTATACATATTTTAATTATCATGTCCTGTGGACCAAATAAACATTGCAATAGAAAATAATTTAAATTTATATGACAGAAAAATACAGTTAGGATGCTCAAAGGTCTAAAAATAATATCAAAATTAAAATTAAAATGAGGTTGAAATGTGTTCAGGTACAAGCTAGAAGTAAATTAAAATCCATTCTATTTCAAAAATAGTAAGATAAAAATACTTTAGAAACACATTACTTTAACTTTTTTATGATATATTTATTATTAAATACCTATATAAGGTGGTCTGGTGTAATAACGCCATTCGGGGTAATAACGCCAAGTGCTAATATTTTGCATAATTATGAAATAATCTGGTAAATGACACCCATGTGCTCTGTGCAGAAGGGTTTTGAGTCATATAAATCGCAAAAAACAGCTTCAAGTTAACTTGTTTCATTTTTAGGTCTTATTGTTTTTACAGGCAACTAAAATTAACGCTTGATCTAAAATTTGCGAGATACGTTTCGTGATGTGAAGACAATTTTTTATCCGGAAATACTTTGTTAATTACATAAATTTTAGTAGTACATTTCATGGACTTTCAAAATGTTGTTGAGGATTTTGAATACCTTCTCGAGATATTTGTAATTTAAAATGTACAGCGCAATAACTATAACGGGGTAATAACGCCAATGCTTGGCATTAATACCTTGGTTGATTCCCTAAAGTGGCTGAGCTACATCCTAAATACTGATTCAAATAAACACAGATAAAACTGTGCAATGTTTCTAATAATTCTATTTAAGCGGTCCTTTTTAAGCAAAAAGAAGCTCACGGTCTGATATTATTTTGCCTCATCCTCCCTTCCCACACCACACCTTTATTTTTCTTACACTTTCACAAAAAATTGAACATTTTCA
This sequence comes from Maratus speculifer, assembly GCA_964019185.1. Lineage (NCBI taxonomy): Eukaryota > Metazoa > Arthropoda > Arachnida > Araneae > Salticidae > Maratus > Maratus speculifer. The sequence continues at coordinate 240,910,289 of OZ025297.1, forward strand.
ATAGCTTAGAATTCAATTTGTCAATTTCTAAGTTTGTAGAGTTTGTATTTTTAGAATTGGGCAATCTACATGCAATTATTCCATCTTATTTCATAGTTTTGTTTGCATGGCGTTATTACCCATATAGGTGCGTAATAACGCCAAATAGCATTGGTCAAGAAATCGTGCCATTACATTTTACGAATACATAACTGTTAAATTATTTTTTTCATATAGATAGTCAATGAGTTGCAGTATCAAATCATATATTTGTTTGAAAAATACAAACTAAAACTTAGCCGTGAAAATCGGTAGAACCCTAACGTGGCTTTATTACCCCAGGGTACCTTATAATATAGTATTTTGCAGCAGAATTTTACTTGCGTTTAACAATCGTAATTGTTTTTTTTTTTGTTTTTTTTTTATTAATAATATGTTATGAATAATAATCAAGTAACTCAATATATTACTTAACTTTTGCTGACGAAGAATAAAAAAATTCCAGTTAATTTTGTTCTAAACGCGTCTTAAATGTAAGTAAATTCAGCAAAATTTATCGATTTCTTTTTTTCAGCTCACTGTTTCTTTTAAATTCTCAAATAGAGGTGTTGAAATACAATTTAGAAGAAAATTTAAAGGAAAAAATAATTCACATGAGACGTTTACATGTATTAAGAATGCCTCTTGGGATTTAATTGTTTAAATACCTGTAATTATATTTTATTAAAACGGAATTATAAAGTATAGTATTGCATATTCTCATATGATTTTTAACAAGTGTTAAAATTTAAAGCATATATAGGGTTTATATATATCCGATGTTTATAAAATTTAGTAGTTATATGAATCATTTCATATTAGATAATTATACTTTTAGAGGTGAACTTAATTTTATGTAATGTAAATTAACTTTGACTGATGAATATCAGAGTATATGCGCTGTAATAACTTGGCACTTTATAGATTAAAAGCTAAGTGGTTGGTAGCGTGTGTGCCGCTCGGCAAATAATCCAGGCAAAGGTATTTACTAGAGAATCTGTTATTTATTGTAGTACAAAAAAAGATCCTCTGTAGTATATAATACAGCATAAAAAATTATTAAAGAACACGTAAGCTCTTAACCAACCAGCTCCCAAACTAATGTTCTGTTACAGTCCCGAGAATGCACAGTTCATAAATGAAGTAAAGTTTCTACAAATCATTTGGAACACGGCGTTATCTAAACGCCGAAGATGCGATTTATCGCCGGCTCTCTCCTAGCGAGAGTCCTCTTCTTCGGACTCACCCGTGTGAGGTCACTGTCTATAGCTCCAGATCCGAGCTGATCCACTTCTCTCAGAGAACAATCCGAGCTGCTCGCTCTGTTCTCCCCTCTTTTTGCTCCGAGCAAAAAACCTCGCTGCAAAACCCCGGCTTCTCCTTTTCTTCTTAGCCAGGACCTCTCCTAGAGGTCACGAACCAATCATCAACCTTAACCTTCTATCCCCGGCTATAGGAGTTTAAAATCACACTCCCTTAGTACGGCAAAATCTTAGAATTTCTTTTCCTCCACATTGGGGTGACCACCTCTTCGGACACCTTTGTTTCGACGTGCGGGAAGTGCTGGGCGTGCATTACCATGAACATAGATAGAGGGAAGGACTTCTCACGAAATAGCCTTTGGAAGAAGAAAACCGTTCCGCGGAAAAAGTTTCAAATAGGTGGCGCTTTGTTCCATGGTGTATACCAGTTCGTCAGTTCGCCTGTTGTTTTGTTTACATTTATCTTTCCGCTACTTTCCAGAGAAAAATGTCAAAATAGCTAATAACAATTATAATTTTGTCAACATAAAACTTCTTGTTGATATGAAATATATTTTTTTTGTTAATTCTAATACTTATGAATATGAAAATGTATATATTTTAAAAATATATGTATTGATTTTGTATTTAAATGCAGATATATTTTCCTATGACGTTTGAAGAATTTAGGCCTATCACGCTGAATTTAAACCGATGCATGCTTAGTTTCACAAATAATTTCTTAGCGATAAAAAAAATTTATGACATATTTTATGATGTATTATGAATTGCTTTATTTTAATAAATATTATAATTATGCATTATCAATTTGGCAGGTAAGATAGATGACTTTACTTTTCGTTACATTATACTAAATCATATTAAATTTTCAGCGCATTAATTTTACTCTATGTTTACTTTCTTTATAGAAGTTAATGTTAAAATCTCCAAATAACCAACAATAAAAATAAAAGACCCAGTAATCCATTAGTATAGTAACTGTACCAAAATTTTTAAAGCTTATTAAAGGAATAAATTAACTTTGCTGTATCGTATCCTTTTTTAGGAGTACTATGGAATAAATTTATTTCAGTAGTTTAGCATTTAAAAAATATTTTTCATAACATAGATAAATATTTAAATGGTACAGTAGCATTTTTTTTTTTTTTGGGGGGGGGGGGGGTAATGCATTCAAATAAGCTTACTTCTATTTCTTGGCTAATCAGTAATCAAAATATAGATTTTTATTTTCATATGTATTTTAATTATAATGCCCTCCATCCTTTCTTAATGATGTAGAACGTATGCTTTCTCATTTGTTTTATTGTGTAATTTTTGTTCTTGTATATCAATAAAGATTGCTTTATAAAGGTTCTGAGACAAGAACCATAGAATTGACTTAGGCCACATGGACACACACTTAACCATAGTCTTTTCTTAATAAAGGAAATATAATGTCACCACCAAAATATATATTATATATGTATATATATATATTTTATTTTTTTTTTTTCGCCGCTCTATGTTTTTATTCATTAATATTTAAACAACAGCTATACCTAACCCACAAAGTCTTCACATTCTTTTAACAATTTTTTTTTAAAACTAATACAGTTATAATTCATATATCTATTGTATGGAATCCTTTAAGCGCAAGTAATATACTCTAACTTAATCATTTATTCTCTAAGAATATTAATTATAAACTTTTGATGAACAGACTGCATTTATTTTTTTAATGTAAATTTTTGAAGGTTTTTCTCAATTCTTTTTTCAATGTATCATCATTTCTAGAGATGTAACGAATATTTGGCTGATATTTGGTATTTAGCTTAAAAGCCGAATACTAAATCAAAATCATTTATATTTTACAAAAATAACAACTGTTACATTTTAAATAACATACCTATACATTTATATTTGTGTGTTATACGTGAAAGAAATTCAAATGTTTATAAAATTTATAATTTTATTTGAAATATAATCTTTTGAATTTTCTTAATGGGAAATACATAAACAATAAACTTGTTTAAAACTTTTAAGTTAATTTATTAACTTGAATTTTATTGAAAATAGTGTGTTTTCACTGTTGTCAAGAAATTTGGAATAGTGTGAAAGATTATATTCAGTGAATAGATGGGGAAAAAAAGTAAGAGAATGGATTGCATCTCTAAGATGAATATTTATTTGTTTTGGTTTAATGAAACTAGAAAAGAAAAAAGGAAATATTTTTCATGAAATGTATTTGTTTGATACATAAATACTAAAAATGGAACCTAAATAATTTGGAATCATCGGAATTAAGGGTTTTCTGGATTTTAGGTCCTTCCGAAATTAACATTTTAAATTAAAATATTGCTGTTACATTTTTCTTGCCCCTGAACTGAAGATGAGACGGGTTCGGGCAGGCCCGGACTCATTCTTTTCTGAAGTTTGAAAAATTTATTTATTCATGTGTAAAAAAGATTGAAATAATGTTTTTCCACTTAAAATTGCCTACTTATTCCTTTTCAACTCATTTTAATTCTTTTTTATTGAAATGACAGGGGAACTGAATGCTGCTTGATTATTTATTTTAGTATTTCATTGCTGTTTCAAAAGAAAATTTGCGATAATTACAGATTTATGTCTACGGATTTTGCAGCAATGTTCTATTTATATGGCGCCAATCAAAACAAACACAACAATGAATTTGCTTTTAGTGTTTTAGTTGGCTTTTTGTTAGCAGAAGATATTTTTAATGGGATCATTTATTTATTTTTTTTTTAGTTACATAACGCCAAGATAATATTTTCTTCTGTTTTTGATAGACGAGAATTAGCTGGAGATTTGCAAATTATTAAATCTTCAATTGTACAAGAATTATAGTCGTTTTTCATATGAAGATAACTTTAATGATTATTATATGTATTTATCATCATGAAAGCTGTTCCTTAACGAAGTCGCTTTCATCTGCAAGTAAATATGATTATCATGTTATTCCGATAAACAGCAATCAATCAGTGTTTTATATAAAAGTATGAATTATATATCAGTATATCTATAAAAGCATTAGACCTTTAAAATAACAATGTCCATTTTTTTAAAATTTATATTGATTTTCAAATACCTGATAATCACAGAAGATTGTTATGAGAAAAGAATCAATTATGATGAAAGATGTACACTTTTTACAGAAAATTGAAGAACGTTGTTCGATTTGTCAGCTTACAAATAGTGGGAAAAACAAGAGAATCCTTTTAAAGTATGAAGTATGTTTTTATTTTGTACGGATTTTGATAACATTGAATTTAAATTTTCATTTAAAAATTATATCTATGTAAAAAGCTTTTAAAAATGAGGTATCACTTTTGAAACAATTTTTAAAATACCCCATAAATTTGTTTATATATTTTTGGTATCAGGCTCGGTCTCTGGTGACAAAAAAACTTTCGGGCCAGGGCCACGAAAAGCATGCCTGAACCCGTCACATAAGTTTTGCCTGTAAAAATGATGATTTTAGTTTAAGTTAGGGATGCACCAAATATTCGGTATCTATTTGGTATTCGGCTATGTTACCAAATATTCCGTTAGGCTGAATATCAAATTATTCGGTTAAGCTGAATATCAAAGTATTTGGGTGAATCCAGTGCTTAAAAAAACCTTATAAAACACATTTTTAAAAACTTTTCACAATTTCTAATTTTAACTGTCAATTTATAAATATATTTAAAATAATTAAAAAGAAAATTATATTTAAATAAAATAGAATATTATTTATTTGCTGTTTGTAAAATATAACTTAAGTAAATTAACCATTTGAAAAGGATTAAAAATCGTGATTTATTAGGATTCTCCTTGAGAATAAATGATGTGCAGATGCAAGTTCCTAAATTTTGTTTAGTAAATAATCCGTTTCTTGCTTTTCCCAAATAAAAGTTCTTAAACAAGAAAAAAAAAAAAACTTTTGAGATTAATTATAGCTATCAAGGCAGACAATTTTTATTCATGTAACCATAATCATAATCAATTTATTGAGTCATTAAGTACATTGTATTTCATCTCACTCTAAGTCAAACTTGTTTTTTCATTTGTTGCATTAACAATAAATAAGATATTATATTTTCAACTCACATACTTTGATTTCTGTAAATTACGATATGATAGGAAAGGTGGAAAATGCCACCATTCATAAGAAAAGAGCTATGAACTAGACATTCCTTTATTTAGAATTAAGTTGAAAGTTTTTGTTCTTTACATTGGAAAAAATCTGCATTGAGTTATTTAAAAAGGATAATTATGAGGCTAAAATTTTTCTTTGACCATTTTTTCATTATTTCTCTTTGATTTTAAAATGTTTATTTAAATTCATAGAAGAAACTATGGAATTTAAAATTTTATTAATTAAAAAAGTCTTATAATTGTGCTTTTTAAATAACTCAAGGCAGATTTTTTTCAGTACTAATGCTCTTGTTTATCAAAATGTAACTTTATTAAATATTATGTAAAATTGTTTTAAAAAGTAACATTTTAATACTTTTAAACTTATGAAATATAAAAGGTATTTGGAAAGCCGGATATTCAGTATTCGGCCCAACAGTTACTTTTTAGCTCGCTGAATATTTGGTATTCGGTTCACCTGTCAGCAGAATATTCAGTATTCAGCCAAATTCAGAGCATCCCTAGTTTAAGTATAATTTTTTTCTTTTCAACCAGGAATCATGTATTGTATTCTTGATTAAAAAACCATATTCAATAATCACAGATGTAATTTTTTTCATTTTTGGGTGAAAAAAGTCTGGGCCAGAATTCGAACCAGGGATGTATTGGCTTTTATTCTGTTGAGCTGATCCAGAATATCAGACCAGATTAAGTTATTGTTGAGGTTAATTGGGTGAAATAGTCCTCCAGTGTTCGTGTCCAGGATGGCTCAGTTGGTAGAGCATTGGCGGCTTCAGCCAATACATCCCTAGTTCAAATCCTGGCCCAGACTTTTTTCACCCAAAAATGAAAAAATTTACATCTGTAATTGATTTACCGATTAAATAATCGTGATTAAAATTAATCTAACATGTTCAATAATGTTTCCACATGCTAATTTCTTATTTCTAAGAGTGAAACTCAAAACTCATGAAAAACAAGAATTTGAGAAACAAATAAAAGCAGTTACATTAAACTCTGTCTAAGGCAGAATCGATTAGGACCTAGAAAATTTTCCATAGTACACAATATTTACCCTTAGAAAATGTTACTCTATATGCCTATGGATTTGCAAGGACTTGAAAATCTTTCTGAATTAGAGCGATTTCTGCATTACAGAGTGTTTACTGTTCACCCAGACATAAGCTTCTTACTACGATTCATACGACTATTGTAATGCAAAGTGTAATCAAGAGGGAAAGTACAGTTTGGAACACAGTTACTTGTAATAAAATATTGATTTTTTTTTTCATTGCAGTTGTGCTTTTCTAATGTAAACTCTCCATGTTTTGCTACAATACTGTATGCATGTGATGGAGGGAAATGGAGGTCATTTTTGGATTCAATATCCTAAAAAAATTACAATTAACTATAAATATCCCATTTAGCATTTTAATTCTCAGACTGACACCTATAAATCAAAAATGACTGAAATGTAAATGTTTAACTTTCTGCTTTTCAATTTGCAATCATATTCATCATATGATGATATTACAATAAATATTAGTGTCATAAGGAAAAATGCACGAGAACTTAATTTTTAAAAAATGCAACTAACTTAAAACTTGATAGCTTCACTTAATAGTCTCATCTTTCATCAGCTGTCCACCCTTCAAAGAAAAACAAACTGGTTGTACCAATTTCCAAAATATCACTGAGCCCTCCCAATATTTTTCAAAAGTTGATACCACTTAATCGTAGCAATAAAATATATCATGCCCAAGTTTTATCAGGACAATTATTAATTGTAATATGTACAATCTAGAGATAACTCAGAGTAATCAGGGAAGCGGTTAAGTATTTACCATGATATACCCAAAAGAATTGAATTCAAATGCTATGAAGACTAGAATGGAGTTACTTTTAATGATTTTGTTAAATAATAATTGGATAGTATTGTAAGAACAATATTGAATTTGAGCACATTAAATGGACTGTTGTAGTCAATAAAACAATCATTTTCAAGAAAAGTTCATGATGAAGTAGAGGTCTGCACGGGCCCAGCAGAATTAGAATATTTTTTTCAACAAAAAAATTGAACAGGCCATACAGGCCGGGCCTATAACAAAAATTTAGCGGGACTACCGGCCCGTTATAAAGATTCCTCAAAGGCTATAAAATATAAGCTATTTTCAATGAATATGGTTTTAACGAATAACATGTAGAAATGTGCATCACGAGCCGATACTTAGTTTGACAACATCAATGCAGAAATGTAACTTTTACAATATAGAGATCGCCACCGGATAGTTACATTGTGTGTAATCGGGGCTTAATATTTTTTTAGCAGACTCGAAGAGGGCCGAGATCAGGCTTGCATTGTTTCTCTATATATACACGAGCCAAGCCAGAACTAGACTTAATTGTTCTCAAGAAGTTTAAGGCAGACAACATGATTTATAAAATTATTAATACAGTTGAACCTTGTTAACATGAACCTCAAGGGGAATCTTAATTTTGTTCATGTCATCAATATCAATACTTTGTATTCGTTTTTACAGGGGACTTCGAAAACAATTCATGTTAAGCGTGTTCATGTTAATCAGGTTTGACTGTAGCGATAAAGAACTTATGTTAACATAATCTTTGGATATGTACTTCTTGATTATTCTTAAATTCACTTCTCAACAACACGAAAGTTTGACACATTTTCTGACTAATTTTTAACTGTAAAAGTATAAAACTGTCAAGCCTGACTATTAAAAGGATTTGGAATCAAATAGTGTTTTTAATTTTGGTAAATAAAATACTTGTATAACCTTCTTGAGATATAAGATATTCTTGTCAAATGGTTGCAGATTTTTCTCCCTTCCCATGCTGTCGCTTCCAGAAATTCTATTTAAAACACTAACTTTGACAGTATTTTCTTAAATTGCTTGTATCAAAAAATGGATAAATCCATTGGATTAAATAGTTTTTGAATAAAAACACCTGCTAATCTAATGCATTAAAAAAAAAAAAAGAATTTAGAAATTTATCAGAAAGTAGCTCCTTTGGATTTGGAATCTTTAATAAAATGATATAGAAATATTTCCATAAATCTATTTTTACTATACATCTTCAAAAGTTACAATGTTTTTAACTTTCTTCTTTTTTTCTTTTATTCTAAACCATATTATTTTTTTTAATGAATCTTTATTTGAATGTTGAAAATCTAAGTAATCATTAATGTTGCTAATGTATATTTCCTGTAAAATATACTGTAAAATCATCCCATAGACATGTATGCAGTATTTTTTTTAAATCTTAATTATATGATAAAAATTTAAATTTTTTAGAAATAGCAGATATTGTGATGGGCCGGGCCTGAAAATTCCGGCCCGTGCAAACCTCTAGGATGAAGTCCAAAAATTTATAAAGGTTATCACTTGATTTGAACAGTGTTTTCATTTGGAAATATACAGTGGTTTAAACTCTACCTTCATTTTCATATTTTGTAGCTCAATTTTCAATATAAGAAGTAAATCAAAATTCCAAATCAATTTAATTTAATTAAAATGTGAAGTAAAAACTTTGGATATATTGATTCATAATAAACAAAAGAGAGAGTTAATCACAATTGTTTATTATTGTTGTTTTTCAATTATAAAGAGTTATTAGTCTCAAAATAAGATAGTAGCTTACACTTAGGTGATTTTTTCCCCCCTTAAAAGTGCAAAATTTTTTGTGTCCTTAAAGCTGTCAATATCAAAATATATATGTAGTTTTTGATTTTATAATTAAGAGTAAAGTCAATTCTGACAAGAATATCATTAAGAGATGTTACAAAAATATTAAAACAAAGACATTTAACTGTACATAATGTATCAAGGGATTTAAAATGCTATAGCAAATCATTCAAAACTAAGCAAACTAACAATTATTACATATTCTGAAGAACGAGTAAAGAAAACCTCTATATTAAATGCTTGCAAATTGGCAAAAAAAAAAAAAAAAAAAAAAAAAAAACTTATAAAAATTTTTAAACCAGAAACTATAAGAATTATTCTCAGAAGAAAAATTCAATTGACAATTTGCCAGGGGAAAAAAAAAAAAAAAAAAAAAAAAAATGTGAGCAATTATCCCTATAATAATAGCAGCATAAGTCATTTGACAGTTCTGGACTGCCCGCCTCACACTCTATATGGTAGGAAGCTATTTTGGTATTTTGATATTAGTTGGGCGCAGATAATAAATTGCTAATATTGTTCCATTGTCATCATTTCATCTATATTATAATAGTGCAAAACCATGTAACCAGGGCCGCAGCTAAAGGGGTGTTATGGGTAGCTCAGTTCCCCCCTCCCCACTTCCTGGAAAAGATTCTAAGGTCACTAAACTAATTTGTTACAAAAATCCAAATGAAATTCTGTTCAAAATCTAATTTAGTTTTGAAAGCCTTTCACAGTTTTTCAAAAATACTAAATTGTAACTAAAATATGTGTTTTAACACCCACTCATCCTATTTGCACAACAGGGCCATCGCTAAGACTTTTCATTGGTGGGGGAGAAGACCTTAAATTGCCAAGTCAAATTTTCATATCTGCCAACTTGTTTTATGATTTTGCCAAGTTACCACACTTAGACAGTGAAATACACTTCTTATTTGTAAAAAGTTTAATGATATTCCCAATTAGAGTTGTAACTTTTGCAAGTTCTATCAAAAATAGGAAATATGTTACAGTTTTTATTAAAATTTTTAATTAAATTTGCCATAAAAGTTTTAAATTTGCCAAGTGTAACAACATTTTCAAATGTTTGGGGGGGAGGCTCCCCCCTGCCCCCCCCCCTTAGCGAGGCCCCTGTGCACAAATGAAGCTAACATATGTCTAATATTGCACTAGTAATACATTTGAATTTTTCATCATGCTCTTTTTCTAGCATAAAATGAGGTTATTACAGCAGTTTAATGGGAAACATAGTAACTACAGTGTGAATATTCACTAATTTGTCTTTCTACGTCACACAGGGAAAGAAAATATGAACTCCCCCTCCTATTCAAATCGAGCTATGGTCCTGCATGAGATTATCGCAAACAGTTACAGACTTATGCTTCACTCATCATATGCAGTGCTGTAAAATCAAAATTATTTTTTAGAATATCCCCTGTGTATGTACTGTAAATGCTATACATATTTATAGTAACCATCTTCTAGCATACCTCAATACTGTATATAAATTTCATTATGTTAAAAATATTGCAATAAAATTAAAATATATTGCAAATTCCCCCCCCCCCCATAAACTATATTGCAATGGAGTAGCCCTATAAATAAATTGCTAATTCTACACATTTCAATTTAGATACCACTAAAAGTGCTAGAAAATTTCAGTAATGCATGTCAATTGCATGACAATCTGAGTATATTTACATGGATTAGAGCATGGGCAGACAAATGCAATTCATAAATACTTTTCAATATGTTTGAAAAATTTAAAAATCAAAATTTGTTTATTTATATGCAAAACTATAACTGTATTAACAATGAAAGAATCCTTTGAACCCTGATAAAAAAAGTTAAATTGGAAAGCATTAGGAATAATTACCTAAGTAAATGTCTTGTTATTTTTACGTCTAATATACTGTGAAATGATAATGTAAAAAATAAAATATGAAAAAGTTTAAAAAGTAAGGATCATGGTTGAAAAGTTCAACAATACAAAATTTCAATTTATTAAATACAAGATTATCACTAGGCAAGATTTTTTTTCTGTTGTGTATTAAATGAAATCAATTTAAAACATGCATATAACATGAGAAAAAAAAAAAAAAAAAAAGAGAAAAAGAATATGTGGTCGCTACTTACGGCAGAAAATTATAAAGATTTTTAAAATAAACTTTCGTTAGAAAAGTAATTTGTAAGCTAGAGTCTGGTAAAAATCATTAAATAAGAACGAAGAACATATAAATAAAGGATGTATTAAGCACTTTATATGAAACAAAAATAAAGTTTACGATTTAAAAACCCAGAAAAAACAAATCTTAAGCAAATTTTGAATTTAAAATATACACAAACTTGATATTTTTAAAAGATTACAATGATTTTATTTTTCCGAATTACTTTCTAAATGTTTAGTTATAATTGATTTACATCGAAAAGTATTTATAATAATTTTTATTTATCTGAAATATTTTATTTTCCACATAACGATTTTAGCCGCTTCTGTTTGTTTATAGATGGCGCTACTGCAGAATGGTGCATTTATGACTGTTGCCATTCTGCCATTTAGTTCCAAAATCATAATTCAATATTAATACATTGCGTGAGAAGTCCTTCTCTCTATCTAGGTTCATGTGCATTACAAACCAGGGTTGCTGCATAATTCTAGGAAATACTGCGGAGGGTTGTTTCTTACGCCAGTTATCACCATTTTGTATCACTTTCATTGTTATATTTAACATGAATGTTAGCGGTTGAGGTGTTAATTATTACATATAAATCATTGAGAAAAGTACATTAAAATTTTTATGACTGAAAATGTCATGTATATCGTAAGGATAAAAAAATCTATAATAATAATAATAATAATAAAAACAACTGATCAGCATCTTTGAACTGACACTACAAACTATTAAAGCTTAAATTATTTTTTTAGCACATTGCATGGTATACAATTAATTCTAAAATTCATATTTCGCGTTCTCAGGAGAAAAAAAAGAAGCATTGTTAACAATGGGCATGTATTTCTTATAAATTTTAAACCAGCTTAACTATGTGCTAGTAAAAATATATTAACCCCAATTTGTCTGTCAATTAAGAAAAAAGGAAAAATAATTCCGTTACATTATCAAAGAAAAAAACTCTATTAAAATGTATCGAAATTGATATGGCGTGTAATATAGTCTTGTAATGAATTGAATATAATTTATTTCTGCTATTTTTACGGACATAAAACAAAATAATAATAAAAATAATTAAAAGAAGATGATGATTTCGGTTACATTTAATTTATGAGTGATCGTTCTCAGTAATATCATTTTCTGTTTCAATTTAGAGATAAAACATTATACTTACGGTGATACTGATAAATGTGAGTTGAAAACAAATGCGTTTTTGTTCTTTTCTTTATTATATATATATATATCCTTCCGATATATAGTGACATTTTCAATCATAAGATTTTGCTGTCGTATGACGACAATTTTTCTTTCCTGCGCTATTGTACGGGGAAATTCAATTCAGAACGCTAACTTCAACAATATTTGATTAAAAAATATCTTGCCTTTACCGAAAGATGAAAAACGAGTACGTTTGATTACACATATTCAAAATAACAGCACTTGATACATTTGTAAAAAAAAAAAAAAAGATATTGTAAATTTTAGAATAGCCTTAAAACTTTTTTTTTCAGAACGTTACTTGAAGTGTAATAAATTCTAAATCTCCTATTCAGGATAGAAAAAGAAAAAGAAAGAAAGAAAAAAGCATTATAGCCTATGAGAATGTATTGTTTACAAAAAAAAAAAAAAAAAAAAAAAAAAAAAAAAAAAAAAAAAAAATCATATTACAGCTTAATTACATCGTAGTTTGTATGTTAAATTTTAAAGTATATTTTAATACAATTTGTTTGTGAATGGATATACACACGCACTGAAAAATTGTCCTCTGTATTATAAATGAAAAAATCATTATTTTTTTTTAAATGTTATATATTAAAACATTCTGAAATTGATGTGAAGTGTACAGGAAGAATGTAAACTGCATAGAATTTACTTAAAGATTTTTTTCTTGTATACGCATACACAAAAAGAGAGAGAGAGAAATGAATTCGGTTACTGTAAGTTTATAAATGATTAGTGATGAGGGATTCGTAAGTCTGGTAGTTAATTTTCGGTATCAATTTTTATTCATGAATGCATAATATTTACAGGCATACAGATTGAAGGGAATTGTAATCACACATTTTTTTAATACTTTCCGATAAATTAAGTTCATCTTGAGTTATAAGCAGTTGTTGTCTCATGACCGAAGCTGTTTCCTGTAATAAGTTATCATATTCGGAAATCTTGTTTAAAACGTCCATTTTAACAAAATTTGTCTAAATTTTTTTTTCTTTTTACAATAAAAAAAAAGAAAAAAAAAGCATTCCCTTACATACTTTTTAAGTGAGAGTACTTGTGTAGATATTAAATTAAAAAAAAAGACTACTGTATTCAAATTTACTATAGAATATTCACTATTTAATATGAAGTGTTTTTTTTTTTCAGAGATATATATTATATATATATGCCCATAAACGGCTGTGCATTATTTAAATGTATTCATACTAAAATATGGAATCTATAGCATTTATTTGTTTGTTTTTATGGGAGGGGGGGGGGGGAGTCGGAGGTACATACGCAAATAAAAAAAAATCTGTTATTATTAAGGAAGTAACAGTGTTAGAAATTGATGGAATAATAGTGCGCTGTTAGAATATTTCGTGTTGTACTGAGAAAACGAAAAGACATATTAAACATACAGGATTGTACAGTAAAAAAAAAAAAAAAAAAAAAAAAAAAAAAATTATATGGCTCACTTTAAAACTGTCAAGCTGCATAAACGAAGAATTTTTTTGGTGTGTGTGTGGGGGGGGGGGAGAGCGGTCTGGAATGAGTCTGAGAATAATTTAGATGACTTATTTATTTTTCTTAGAGTGCAAACACGTAATCTAAAAGATAAAAATTTGTATATGAGTCCTAGAAGTTTTTTCTTTTTGGTGGGGGGGGGGGGGGGGAGGGAGAAAGCGGAGTAAAAAGTGAAATGGATATTTTGGGAGATAATAATTTAGATTGTTTAATTTTTGCTACAAAGAGCCTAACTTTTTATGCTATTGGAGCTTAAATTTTGTAGGAAGGAGTCTTGTAATTTACATGATTGATTCTTTACTATTATGAACGAGAAATAGGTTGACAGGATTGTTTAAGCCTTCTCAATGCCTTAAATTTTTGTATCGAAAGTGTAAGGGAGGAAGAAAAAAGAAATAAAAATTCCATGCGGCGAGAGGGGGTGAAGCAGAAATTTTGTGTAGTGACGTGGTGGGAGAATAGAAATTTCGAGCGGGCAGGGAAATATTTCATTAAATCTATTAAAATAAAAATATACTGAGTATTTTTGGAAGGGGGGGAGAGGCGTATTATCTAGATTTGATAATGCTACAGTAATTTAAAAATAATGATAAGGAGCAAGAAAAAAAATCAGCCTGTGCCTGTTATTATTATTATTATATTTTATCTAAACATGATTCCAAAATATCCAGTGTAGCTCGGACAAGAGCTGTTTGTTTTTAGCCCTGAGAAGGACTGTTTATTTTTAATTAATGGGAAATTTAAATTAAATGATTGCGAATACAGTGTTTTATATGCAGGTTCAAGGAAGACCGTTTAATAAAATTCAAGTGAATTTTAATGTTTATCACTGACTGGGAAATGTTGCGCTTCTATGGAATTTTTCGGAAGTTTTATGTCTGGAAGCCATAATACACATTTCGCGGTTATAAAAATTTCCTGTGGAAAAATGCGCTTCTCATTACAAATCTATTGGTAATTTATTTACGCGTCCAAAAAAGCTTTCGCCAAAATACTTGTTTTTCTTCCCCAAAGAATCGCCAATTATAAAAACTGAGCCCTCCGTTTAATGTGGGAGGGACATTTTCACGGGGAGAGGAGAAACTGACAGCTGAGTAATGACGCTTCGCTCAAAAAGGGGGTCAAATGCCTTGGTAAGGAGTATTACCACCGCCGCATTCAAGGGGTATTTCTCTGACGGTAAGACGTCTTACCACACCGGACCGAGGAGGTTAATGATCTTTTCTCATTAAGAGATTCGTAACATCGTCTTATCATTCGTACCTGAAAATACACACCCATGGCGCCAGTATGTCGGGTCTCTGATCATCATCGTACTTTCATTTTTGCGTCGGCGCGCTATCAAAAGCACTATCCGTGTGGTCTTTTATTCACCTTAGTGTCGCCCGCCTGTCGTTTCTGCTGATCGATGATGATTTAGCAATCCTTTTATATCGCCGATCTTTTCATCTTGAGAATGAAAGCCATTTTGTGTTTTCAGTTCCATAGTGAAATCTCTTTTCAGAAATAAATGTCTTTAAAAGCCTGTGATAAATCTAAATCATCACAACTATCCCCACCTCTAAGATGATTTAACGTCTGAAAGGCGTGAAATCTAAAAAGCAGAACATGGTTAGCTCATTCATTTGAGTGGCTCTTTGCACTCAAAATAAAATTTTGACAGTTCTAAAAAGACACTTTAAAAAACATTTTCAAACTCTTTTAACGATTTTGCTTTGTTTGGAGAACTCTAATAATTTAAAGGTGTTGAAGCCAGTATAAACACATTAAGAAAACCTTATATATACAATAAAAGAAAACTATTTACAAATGTGAGAGAAAAAAATTGAGCCCTTTTTTTATTTTTTTTATTTTATTGCCCTGCTCAGACAATCAACGTGCGGTATATCCTTGCCCGCTCTGTGTTTTATGGCATACAGGAACGGTTGCAGTGATAAGGACCATCTTAACAACCTGAGATTGTTACCTGCATTGTTTTTCAGGAACACTAAAGGATTGTGATCGGTTTCGATACTGAACTCTTGTCCATCAATGTAGTGACGTAATTTTTTTATTGCAAAAATTATAGCCGCACATTTTTTCTCTGTGGCGCTATAACTTTTCTCTTGCTCCGAAAATTTTCTGCTCAAATAAATAATGAGATGCTCTTCTGAGCCCCGTGTTTGTGCTAAAACTACCCCTATCCCTTTATCTGACGCGTCCGTCTGAACCACAAATTCTAGATTATAATTTGGCGCATGTAGGATGGGTTTTTGGGTGAGTTTAGACTTTAAGGTTTAAAAAGCCTCTTTCATTTCATCGGTCCATATGATTTTTTCTTTTTTGTTTTTTTCCTTTTAATGCTCGTTTGAGCGGTTCTACGATGGTCGCATAATTTGCTATATAACGGGAGTAATACCCTGCCATACCGAGGCATCTTCTAATTTCCGTTTTATTTTTAGGGTCTGGGAGTTCCGTTATGGCGCGGATTTTCGCTTCTGCTGGTTTCCTTTTTCCTTCCCCTACTATGTGTCCCAGATATTTAACCGTTTTTTGTGCGAATCTGCATTTCGATATTTTAATGGTAAGTTTCGCCTCTTTAATTCGATTTAGTACCGTGTTTAGATGCTGAATATGGTCTTCCCAGCTATCTGAAAAAATGGCCATGTCATCTAAATATGGAAGACAAAATTCTTCCACCCATTTAGTAATTTAGACATTAATTTGGAAAACGTATAGCTAGCGTTGGACAATCCGAACGGCATTGCCATTGGTAAGAAACTACCAATGCTTGTGACAAAAGCAGCTAATTTTTGTGCTTTTGGTGTCATGGGTATCTGCCAGTATCCTTTGGTCAGGTCTAATACAGAAATATATTTTGCCGCCGCCACCTTTTCGACCCTTTGTTCAATATTAGGAAGCGGAAAAAATTCTGTTTTTGTTATTGCATTCAAACGGCGATAATCAATTCAGGGGCGTGGTTCCCTCCCCGGAGTTTCTACTAAAATCATGAGAGAATTATAATCAGACTCCCCTTCCTTAATTATATTTAATTCAAGCATGCGCTTTATCTCTTTTTTCAGTATTTCATTCTGTCTAGGAGATACCCTATACGGCCTAATTCTCACCGGTTTTTCCTCAGTTAGCTCAATATCATGAATAGTCAGGTCCGTTAAGCCCGGGTCGTTCGAAAAAACTTCCCTGTATTCGTCTAATACCTGTTTTAACATTTGAATTTCACCTGCTGTGAACCACTCGTTTAATTCACTTTGTTCGATAACTTCGTCAAAGTTATATTAGAATCTGCTAACGGGAAAGCTATCTCCAAATCCTGAGAATCATCTGTCTCATTAAATTCTTTTGTCAAAACATTTATTTTACCTATCCTGGTGTTATAGGGTTTTAATAGATTTACATGATAGATTTGCGATTTTTCTCTTCTCCCTGGTATACTCACAATATAATTCGTCGCAGAAATTTTAGACTCTATTCTACCGGGGCCTATCCAACCTACAGACATTTTGTTTTTCTTATTAGTTGCTAAAAATTACACTTCGTTACCTCGTTGAAATTTTCGTTCTTTAGAATTTCTATCATACCACATTTTCCGTTTATCTCTAGTAATTGTCATGTTTTTGACCCCTAGCTCCTGACAGCGTTTCAGTCGGTTGATAAGTTTGAAGACGTACTCAGTAACTAATTCATGCTCATCATTTTCTCCCGTCCACTGTTCGAAAAGTAGGGTTTCCGGAGTACGGAGATTTCTCCCATGAACTAGCTCTGTTGGGCTAAAACCTGTAGAATCATGCGTTACCGTCTTAAGGGTTAAAAGCGCATGGGGCAGATTAGCTTCCCAGTCGCTACCGTTTTCCACGCATAGCACTTTTAAAAGCCTTTTTACTGACCTGTGCCATCTCTCAGTAACGTTTGAGGAGGGGTGACATACACTTGAATGGTTTAGTTTTACCCCAAAACTTTTTAGGAAGGCTGTCGTTAAATTCGAAGTAAAACTCCTCCCAAGGTCTGTTTGTATGCTAGACGGGTAACCAAGTCTACTAAAAATCATGATCATCGCTTCAATGATCGTTTCCGAGAGCATATCTGGTATCGGTATTGCTTCTGGATAACGTGAATAAACACAAATTGCTGTGAGTAAATATTTATTCCCTTTTTTGACGTCGGCAGGGGACCTACTAGATCGCACGATAATTTTGAAAATACTTCCGAAATTAAGGGAACTAATTTTAATGGGGCTTTCTTAGTTTCCCCCGCTTTTCCCACTACCTGGCAAGCATGGCATGACTTGACAAAATCCTCAATTTCCCTAATAATATTAGGCCAGAAAAAATATCTCAATATTTTATCTTTTGTTTTTGATTGGCCCATGTGAGCCGCTTTACCTTCGTGACAAGCACTAACTATCGCTTCCCTGTACTTTGTTGGGACAACTAACTGTTTTCTTTCGAATCCGTGATGATCCGTTACTTTCCTCATTACTAAATTCTCTTTAATTTCGAAATTTGATTTTTTTGTTTTGCTTTTTCGCGAATGCCTCGTAGTGAGGAATCCGTCTCTTGTTCGGTTATGAAATCTGCCCTTTTAATTCTCGATAATCCGGTCCCTAAGTCTTTCCCTGCTATCAGTAAAAACTCGTTATCTGACATTTCAGGAACTGCCTGTTCCGTGAAATCGTTTCCCTCTGCCTCTGAGTTAGTTTCGGTTTCTTGTTCGCCTCCGTCGCTCCCGGAGCTAGTTTCGTCTTTTTTCGCCTGCGCGCGCGTCAGTACTGCGTTTAATGTTTTGATTTCGCGTTTTTTCTCTCGTCGATGAGCTTCTGCGTATCATTCCCTAGTATATAATAGGACATATCTACGTCTCCATCAGTTACTGTAGCCTTCGTCGAGATACTTCCTATTTCATCAATTTCAAGCGTTATGTTAGCGGTGGGCAAACAGCGAACATCATTTAAGAGTGGTTGTATTATCCACATAAATTCCCCATCTAATTGACTGTGATTTATAAATTTACTGAAAATCACATCGACACAAGTACCAGAATCTCTTAATACCGTAATTTCCTCCCCGTTAATACGAGCCTTACTTAAATACGGCGAAAAACCTTTTTCAAACTCTTGATTTTTATTTAAATACCCTACTGAAGCGGCGTTATTTTCCCTCTTGTGTTTTTCCGGGCACTGGGCACGATAGTGCGAAAAACTTCCTCAAATAAAGCATTTGTTTGCTTTCTTTTGTTCAAAAACACGGTTTCTTTCTTTATCGGGATCCTTGTCTCTCCAATTCGTTTTAGTTTCGGCCGATTTCTCAACACGCGGTTTATCTTCAAGTCTCGGTTTTTCTGATTTTATGGGAAAATTTCTCGGGTTGCAGATTTTTTTCGAGGGCCCTTTGACTGCCTCAAACTCGTCTAAACACTTAACTAGAACTAACGGGTCTTTGAAATTTGCCCAAGAATCAATAAAATGCTCTTTATATTCTATCGGCGTACGGCGCTTAATTTGGTCTGTTACCAATAATTTCTTTAAGTCTTCGAAATTTAAAATTTCTAGTCCGATTAACCACCCTTCTAGATAACTATTTAACTCGAAAATAATATCCTTCTAAGGGGTGCCTGGTATCCGAGTATGCCTTGTAAATTTCTGGCGATACGCTTCAGGACTTAGCCGAAAGCGTGCTAACAAAATTGATTTCACGTGGTGAAATCGTCGATTTTTTCTGAGGGGTCGCGCAAAATTAATTCTGCAATATCTGCCGGAAGCAGCGATAAAAATGAATCACAAGCTCTTCTGGTTCTATGCCTGCTCGAGAGGATTGCCGTTCAAAAAGGTTTTAAAACAGAGTAATATCTGACCGTTCTGGATCGAATTTATGCATTAACGCTTTTAAAGGGGGTTTCTGACTCCTCTCAGATCCACTACTTGACGTAGATTAACGTCTATTCGTATTTTGAGTTAATCTCAATTGCTCTAATTGAAATTCCCTTTCTCTCTGTTTTTCTTCCCTGTCCCGCGCCGCTCTTTCTCTTTCTGCTTCTAATTCTCGCTCGACCCTTTCTCTTTCTCTTTGCTCGACTGCTTGAGTCTCCCTATCTTGTACAATATAATTAGCCTGCGATAAAGTAAGATCTTTATCATAATCTGCAGCTGATTCGATTTTCTGTATAATTACTGCTATTTTATCATTCCTATCAATTTCAATTCCCAACTCGTCTGCTAACATTTGTAAATCGATTTTTCTACATTGCTTTAAATCAGTAATGACCGTCATTTATAGACTGAGTTGCACTAACCGAAATTTCTATTTATTTCCTAACAACATATAAAATTACCCTAACATATATGCAATGTTAATTTTATACATACACTTTACTACACAGTTTAAGCACAGTAAATGAAAATGAAATGAAAAATATATACATGAAAAGTACACAATTAACCGATTCAATACTTTTTTTTCAACCGACCACAATACAAGTACCTGTACCTATCTCTAATTTTAGAAAAATATTGCCAGTTTTAGCATTCAGATTTTCGAAAACTGCACTTTAAGAATGTAAACATAAATAATTTAAGTTCAACAGGTAACAATATACCTTTCTGTTTAGAAGCCTTTGATATAAAGAAAACTTAAATTTATGACTAACCTCATAACATTTATCCTGCTAAAAAAAATTATAATCTACTGAGTTGTACACACTCTTTTTTTAGCAATACTCTTTACTAATTTCTTAATTTTAGATTAAAATAATAAGTATAGAAACATAGTACATAATTTTCCTCACCGAATTTAATTTTATGCAAGAATTATGAAACAGAGCCACTCAAAATTTAGAATGAGCTTACCTATTTCCGTCGTCAGCATTTCTCTTGGGGCAACTTTCCGTCGGAGGGTGTTGGGTGCTATGGGTAGGTTGTGGCTGGGTGGCCTTTCGTCGGCTAGGCGTTGTATCTCCGGTTACGGCTGGGTGCCTTCGTCAGCGGGGCGCTGGGTCTCTCTTTGCGGCTGGAAGCCTTCTCAGCGGGGCGCTGGGTCTCTTTGCGGCTGGAAGCCTTCTCAGTGGGGTGCTGGGTCTCTCTTTGCGGCTGGATGCCTTCTGGATTCTATGGATGATTAACTCTGGAACTGCACGGCGAACGGTCCTGGGCTAGTGGCTCCCGCTGCCACCAGCTGTAATAACTTGGCACTTTATAGATAGCTAAGTAGTTGGTAGCGTGTGTGCCGCTCGGCAAATAATCCAGACAGAGGTATTTACTAGAGAATCTGTTATTTATTATAGTACAAAAAAAGATCCTCTGTAGTATATAATACAGCATAAAAAATTATTGAAGAACACGTAGGCTCTTAACCAACCAGCTCCAAAACTAATGTTCTGTTACAGTCCCGAGAATGCACAGTTCATAAATGAAGTAAAGTTTCTACAAATCATTTGCAACACGGCGTTATCTAAACGCCGAAGTTGAGATTTATCGCCGGCTCTCTCCTAGCGAGAGTCCTCTTCTTCGGACTCACCCGTGTGAGGTCACTGTCTACAGCTCCAGATCCGAGCTGATCCACTTCTCTCAGAGAACAATCCGAGCTGCTCGCTCTGTTCTCCCCTCTTTTTGCTCCGAGCAAAAAATCTCTCTGCAAAACCCCGGCTTCTCCTTTTCTTCTCAGCCAGGACCTCCCCTAGAGGTCACGAACCAATCATCAACCTTAATGATCTTTTCTCATTAAAAGATTCGTAACATCGTCTTATCATTCGTACCTGAAAATACACACCCATGGCGCCAGTATGTCGGGTCTCTGATCATCTTAGTACTTTCACTTTTGCGTCGGCGCGCTATCAAAAGCACGATCCGTGTGGTCTCTTATTCACCTTAGTGTCGCCCGCCTGTCGTTTCTGCTGATCGATGATGATTTAGCGACCCTTTTATATCACCGATCTTTTCATCTTGAGAATGAAAGTCATTCATTTTGTGTTTTCAGTTCCATAGTGAAATCTCTTTTCAGAAATAAATGTCTTTAAAAGCCTGTGATAAATCTAAATCATCCCAGCGTAAGGAAAATAAAGACATTTGTTAATTTAGTGTGCATATTTACAAGGCATGTGTTTAAACTATTTATACTAGTTTCTGTAATATCATTAAATGTTTACGATACATTTAACTTAACTTTAAAATGAACTTAGTGTTTCCTGTAATGAATTGAATAAAGAAAAACAATAACTATTGTCATTTGATGCTTTGTCTAATCAATACGAAATGCTGTTATTCTGTATTTTTTAATGTACTGAATACGCCACAAAATATTCAAAACATATTTTCTTGCTAAATTGCCGTTATTTGGAACGTTACTCAAAAATATTTTAATATGCATACATTAATATGCAACAAAGATGTTTAGATACAGCTAAGTAGAGAAGTGGGCTAAATTGCAATTTGATTGTGGTGAATGACTGCCTATTTGCATCATGTGGCAACCTATATGGTTCAATATGTAGCGATGTATTTTTGCAACATCATTTTTACTTCAATGTATAACTAAATTCTTTAGATTTTTCAAATGATGTAGAAATAAATGCATTGAAGAATGAATCTAAGATTGATAAAACAAAAACTATTAATGATGTTTCTTTTAAATTAATATATATATATATATATATATATATATATATATATATATATATATATATATATATATATATATATATATATATATATATATATATTAGCATCCAGTATATTTTTATAATTTCAAGTGAATACTTATAAATTTTAGTTTCATACAATATACTTTAGATTATATGCTTTATGCAGCAATATACAGATGCATGTGCAACATTAGATGAGCTAATGCGCAATCCTACTTGTGTACATGCACTATTGAGTTTCATTCGAAAAACTAATAAAAAAGAGATAAGTTCACAATATAGATTCAGTGGTAATGTTTTGCAGAAAATATAATTTTCCATATAATGCGCAAACAAATAGAGCAAGTAAATACTTCTGTTTTGAAAATGACTAATTCACTGAGATGAATATGAATACGAGTACAAAAAAGCTAAACTGACTATTTTATTTTTGTTACACTCTATGGCCAAAGGTGACCGACCACTTGCGATTTTAGGCGCTTTGTTACATATTTTAAAACAAAACCGAGGAATTATTCTGAAATTCTACGTACGTAAATAAAATAGTACAGATCATATATTCCCGCGAAGAATTTTTGACCGTCAACAAATTAAAAAAGAAGGAAAATCTTTTGGATAACTCTGTCAAAACTAATGTAGCAAAAGCGTTTAAATTACATATTATGATTTAGTTACTTATTGCAATAAACTGTGGTCTTTTCTATGAGGTAGGTTATATACTGGCAGAGAAATTGCGATTTTCATAAAAACAGTCCCAAATTTTAATTTGGGATTTATATATTTGCTTATATGTTGCTTGCTATATTATTGCTTATAATTTGCAGACTTCTTAATGTAAAACTTGTTCCTTTCAGAAAAAACATAATAAATGCTATTCTACATAATACACTGTAATCATAATAAAAAATATGATGCAAGAAATGAAGGATATTTTGGATATTGATGCAAGAAATGAAGGAAATATGAAAATTTCTCTTTCAATAAATTTCAAATTTTGTTTTAACAATTGGTATTTTAAAAATATAATTTAGTGTAGTTGGTAGACTCTAAAATATATATTATATGTAAAATCACTATTAGAAATTTTTAATTAAATATAATTTTCACGTGTGCTGTTTAACCCGGTACAGAACTACTGCTTAAAGTTCAAAGTATTAATCAAAGTATCTAAATGTGGCAAATATTTTTTTTCATGCCAATTCATCGTAAAATATTCTTTAAAATACTATCAATTTTCAAAATACTCAATAAAAAAATTAAGAAATAAACTTCAAATCTGAAATAATTGTTAATGAACTATTTAAAATACTAATAAGTTATAAACCTATGAAGTTATTAATGTCATGTACAGTGTAATATGCAATGTTTATTGCTGTATAATTTAAACAAATAGTTTGACTTGCAGTTATCATTTTCATTTTCTTTTTTTATTTTTGTGCGGTTTACATTATTTTACTTTTGATTTCTAAATCTAGATAATAGATACAGATAATTTTGCAGTTCAAGCTTTTTTTATATATTTTGCCCCAGTTGTGCTATTCCTTCTAGATTTGTTAGCCATTTTCTACGAGTTCTTTCTAAATTACGTTTTGTAGTTTTAAGGGATTTTTTTTTTTTAGTTTTCGGGTTTCATACTTAAAAAGAAAAAAAAACGGAGCCATTATACTACAAACACTCATTTTATGCCTGTGTGTGTCTGTCACAGCCATTTAACTTGTATAATATATTACATGGAAAGTTCAAATTGACTGGAGTAATAAAGACTATTGACCTATATATTTATGAATTATTAGCCATTCACAAATGTATTTAAGAAGTAGTCGGATGTAGTAATTCCAAAACTTTCTTTTATCCCATGCATGTTAATATTTGATAGTTCCCTACAACAAAGCCAAAATTAAATGACTACCAATGCTCATCGTGGGGATTCTAATGGCATGGAATTCCGTGAATAGTTCTTGGAATAGAACTATTATACATATCGGAGAAATTGCAAAATAAAAGAACAATCTATGCTCATTGTGAGGATTCTAAAGGCACAAAATTTCGCGATATGTTCTTGACAAAAGACTATTGTAGATATCGGAAAAATTGCAAAATAAAAGCGGCAACTGTTGGGTAATTTATACTAAAACATAAACTGTGGTAGTATTTATCAAGCTAATCCTGAATCTGAAGTTCGTTGAAAAAACGTGAGTGAGGTCTTCGGGTAGAGCTATAACAATATCGGAAAGAATACATTATAGCTGCGCTACCTCATAGTCGATTGGCACCGAAATGTAAACAGAACAAGGTCATGTAACGAATTTATCGAATATGAAATTTGATGAAAATTCGAGCGTTAACTCTTGTTATAGATCTCTTAAAACTGTGAAAAATGCCGCATAGAAGGGCCGTCTGTTGCGAGATTTACACCAAAATATTACCAGCATCAATTCATGTCAAGTACTAACTGAATGGGAAGTTTGATAGAAGTCCGTATATTAGTTATTGAGCTATAACTGTTCCATAAATCGTAAAACATACAACATAGCCGTGTAATCATTTGAGCGGTTTATAACAAAAACTAATCAGCATCAATCAATATCTGGAACTACCTAAATATATGTATTTTTATAAAATTCCATGCGTTGATTTTTGACATTGAGCGCTATGTTTGTCATTTATGTGAAATACAGAGACTCACAGACAGAAATTTTGTAAAATCATTTTTTTTGGAGTTTCTTACCTCTACAACGTATAAATCCATCAAAAACCGGAATTCGAAAATTTTACTAATCCAATACTTTCATCTGGCAAAGAGAAAAGAAAGTAAAAATGTAGAGAGGCTAATTTTATTATTGGAAAAAAAAATCTTTGTAAAGCATTTGTTGAACATTTGTGGAAGCTAGATTCCAATCACGATATACAATGTATTGTATTGTGAAAGGTTTATAAACGCTAAATTTAGTGTTCCCACTTCTATATTATCTACTGCAAATAAACATACGAAAAAATTAAAGCTATTAGATGTTTATTTAAATCTTGAAAGAAAACTATAACGATTACCCTAGGCCACATAGGGTATGTTTGTTCATCAGTTACAAATAAAAGGGAGATTTCATTTTTCTATCCACAGATGGATTTCTAACAAACATTAAAAAAAAATCTTTTTCAAAAGAGTATGTTTTTTACAATAATTAAATAACTTTCAGCAAGGTTTTTGCAACAAATATTGTACACATGCAATGATGTTGCAATTTGGGAAACGTTTAAGAAAATCCAAAATACTGAAAATTATTAGAGGAATAATTTTTTCAGTATTTTTTCTTCGATGTATTTCTATTAAGGAATCAAATACTTTTTCAATGGAAAAAAATCATTCACTAGGGGACTATTCCGACATTCTTACATCTCATTTCACCATAAGGAAATGCATAACACATTTGACAACCTAATTTCAGTTGTTCCTTTCTACAATCGGAAAAATTATCAGAACTTTATAACAACCCTGCATATGATATAGATCCATCCCCAAAGTTAGTTAATTTCACATAAGAAATGCATATATCAATACTTCCTTCAAAAATTTCCTCTAATAAAAAGAATGGTACGTGAATACATTTAAGCAGCTCTGTATATTAGGATTATAATTTATATATAACGAGAAACATGCAAAGAAAATGGTTAAATTTACAAGAATGTAACAGATTTCTTTTGTGTGTTCCTGTTAATGAATATAAAGAGCAATGAACGCGTTGTGATCGTATTAAAATTTAATGATTTATATTAGTTTCAGTACATTTGAAATAGTGTACTATCATTAAAATACTCTGCAAACGATTTTCCCCGTGTACCATAATACAATGGAATTTTTTGATTGCTCTTGTAAATAAACTATAAATTGTACATACTTCATATGCAATACTGAGTTTAAATAAGCTTATATTATATATATTGCATGAAAATCCAAATATATTTACAAGAGTTAGAGTGTGGAAGACAAACAGAATGCATGAATACCTCTTTCCTGGGTTGGAAATTGTTAAAAATGATATTATAATTTAATAAAACATAGCAAATATTATCTCACACGATATACTTGCTCAACATCTACAAACAATTCAATGCAAACCATTGAAATAACTATATATTTTGAAGTAATCTCAACAAGTTTGATATAAATGAAAATTTCCTATTTAAATATATTGAAACTGACATGTAACTACAAACTTTCATTGAAAATGTCTTTAAAATGTCAAGTGGTTTCCCCAATTAACAGAGATAAGAATAATTGCGACACTTCAATGTATTGAAAATGTAATTTCAAAATGCTGATCAATATATATACAGTAATTACTAAATCATACATATTCTTCGGCGAATTTGCTAATAGTTAAACCATTATAACAATTTATCCCATCTCTTATTCTGAAGATTTAAAACTTTTTTGTGTATAAAATAGTCGTTTATATTTTGTATATGAAATTTTTGATGAAAGTAAATAAAATTTTTTTCATATTAGCAATTATCTATAATAAAATAAAAAATAAAAACAGTGTTGTATTTTAATAACACAAATCACATACTATCTCACACGATATACTTCTCCAACATCTATTAATAGTTCAATGAAAAGCATTGAAACAAACATATATTTATATATTTATTGAATACATTGAATATATATTGAAGTAATCTCAACAATTTTGACATAAATGAGAATATCCCATTAAAATTTAGCGAAACTGACGTGTGACTACAAAATTTCATTGAAATTGTCATTAAATTGTCAAGTGCTTTCCTCAAAGGACAGAGATAAGAATAATTGCGACACTTGAGTGTATTCAGATTGTAATTTCAAAATGTTCATCAATATATATAACAGTAATGAATAAATATTAGATATTTTTCGGAGAATTTGTTAATAGTTAAATCATTATAAGAATTTATCCCCTCTTATATTCAGTAGTTTTAAAAACTTTGTTGTGTAAAATAGTCATTAATATTTTGTATGTAGAATATTTGTTAAAAGTATATAACATATTTTTTTATATTATTAGTTATTATAATAAAATTTCTCTTAAATGAATGTTCCATTAAAATTTAGTGAAACTGACGTGTAACTACAAAATTTCATCGAATATTGTCTTTAAACTGCCGAGTGGTTTCTCCGAATACCAGAAATAAGAATAATTGTGACATTTAAGGGTATCGAAAATATAATTTCATTACGTTGATCAATATATATATATATAGCAATGTATAAATCATATATATTTTTTGGTGAATTTGTTAATAGTTAAATCATTTAAGAATTTATATCATGTTTTACTTCATAGTATTAAAGCACTTCGCTGTGTATAAAATTGTCATTTATAGCTTGTTGATGGAATATTTGATAAAAGTAAATAACATATATTTTATATTAGTAAATATCTATAGTAAAATTTAAAAAATAGTATTACATTTAATAACACAAATCACATATTATCTTACACGATATGCTTCTCCAACATCTATAAATAATTCAATGAAAACCATTGAAACAAATATATAAATATATATTTAGTGAATATATAAGATATATCATTATATATTTATTGAAGTAATCTCAACAATTTTGATATAAATGAGAATATCCCATTAAAATTTAGGGAAACTGACATATAACTACAAAATTTCATTTAAAATTGTTATTAAACTGTCGAGTGGTTTCCCCAAATAATATATATAAGAATAATTGCGACACTTTAATGAAATCTTTAATGAAAAAATTAAATTATAGTGAAATTGTACCAAAATTGTAATTTCAAAATGCCAATCAATATGTACAGTAATGAATAAATCATAGATATTTTTTCGGAGAATTTGTTAATAGTTAAATCATCATAAGAATTTATTCCATGTTTTATTCAGTAGTTTTAAAGCACTTTGTTGTGTATAAAATAGTCGTTCAATGTTTTATACGGAATACACTTGACAAAAATAAATAACAAATTATTTTTTATAATAGCTGTTATTTTTATTACAGTTTATCACTAGTGATTTTCATAGAATTATGCAATATAAAATAGTGTCAGAGGTTTTTATACATAATTCTGCATTAATAATTGATTTTATTTTTGATGTTTTATGATTAAATGTTGAAGAATTCCATTAACTTTTTAGATCATAAAATTATACTAAACGAAAACAAATTAATAACAGATATATATGACAAACGGAATTTAACTTTAAAATTAATACATTTACTAATTTTAAATCCTGTCTTCATAAATCTGTGTATATCGTAATATAATTCTTAATCATTTATACAGAATAAAATATTTGTGTTCTTCTCATCTTATTTATGTAAATATTAAAAAGCTAAATTATGATGCACTAAATAATGGTTATCCTAAAAAATTCATAAATTCTTTAATATACAATTAGTTATTACATGATCTTAAAATAATTAACACATTGCGTATAAAAATGTATAAAAATTATTAAAATAGAAAAATAGTAATAAAAATTAAAAATTAAAAATGCTAAAAACATATAAAAAAAAAGAATATTGCCCACTTAAACTGATGGCATTGAGCTCACAGGCTACGCATACTAATTGTACATTACAGCCTTATATTTTCAAGGGTTAATTCCGTTCGAAAAAAATTAAGAAGGGGAAACAGCTCTCCCCTTTCTCCTTTTTATACTTAATCATTTAACCTCCTTATCAAGGACATGCTTTATCATATAAAAAATCATATCATATATCCAAAATTCAGAGCACATCGGATAATTCTTAATAAAACCCATTTAGCATTTATATAGTTTAAGAGGAGTTATCCCCCTCTTTTATACTTAACTATTAAACTTCGAAAATTATTCGAAGATTTGAACGAAATTTGACAATTCTGCTTGAAAAAACCATTTATATAAACTAAGGGGAGGGGCATTAGAACACCCGTTCCCCCTATTTATACTTATTCAATGAACACCAAATAACAGTCTCGGAATCGCCTCATCAGATCCAATATCTAAATTTTGAACAAAAACTGTCAATTCTGCATGAAAAACCTATTTTTATATACTAAGGGGAGGGGCATGAGCCCCCCGTTCCCCCCCTCTTATACATATCGAATGAACTCCGAAAACCAATCAAGGAAGCGCCTTATCAGGATATACCTATATACAAAATTTCAAGTGGATTGGATATTTTTATCATGAGTTATCGCGTTACGCACGTACATACATACAGAACGGGCGGGCACATAAGCTCTCAGGCTATGATAGCCTGTGAGCTAAAAATTACACTAAACGATGGCTGGTGAGTAGATGTTTGAGGAAGGAGAAAGGCGATGCTGTCTGGATAATACACAATGGTTATTTATGTAAAAAATTTGAGAAATTGAGAAGGGGAGAGGCATTTGCTAAATTGTAAAACATTTTACACAGACACTAATGTATGGGTAATTGTATAGTTACATCAATTGATTTCTATTGATATTATTTATATTATTTAATCAATTTCCATGATTAACTTGTACCTAACTTTTAAGAAACTGGATTTTTAAAATTCTATTTGTAAGTGTATTAAATGCATATATTAATTATCTATTTTTATTTCTTATTTCATCTGATATTAAGATACTTGGTTTAGGTTAGCATAGTCAAATTTAATGATTTGTTTTCTTAATAACTAGCTGACCCGCCCGGCGTTGCCCGGGTCCGTATTAACAATAATAAACGAACTTGAAATTTGTATGATTTTATCATTAACTGGAAGCATGCAGAAATGCATTGTCTGAAATATGTCGCAGCTGACTTTGTGAAAAATCGGTTTTAAGAACAACTAATATTAAGCTCTAAAAATATTTAAAATGAGCAATGAGAAACACGGGAGGGAACATGTATCCAATGATTGCGTTAGTTTCGTGTTAAAGTGTTGATATTTACCCGTAAAAATCACTGTTAAATCACGTAACTAATTATTTTTTTCGCATAGAAATCCCAAGTGAGATATTTTGAATTTCAAACTAATTATCACTCTTAAATCCGACTATACCGTGAATGAAATCGATACGCGATGATAAAAAATTGGTATATAGTATTATAATTTCAGTGCCATTTAACAAAAGTGTATATTTTTAATCAAAGCATGTGTAATGTTGACTCTGTGGACATATTCCTAACCGTAAACTTTTGTACCGTCACCATAATCTGTCTGTAACCTAATTGCGACTTAACAGTACCCTACCGTAACTTAAATATAACACAAATGTAACCTAGCCGTCACTTTGAAATATCAATATAGAAGCATCATTTAAGATTTTGCTTGAAAAGTTAATATTCTTTCGTTAATGTCTTAAAATCGTCTGCACTCTGAAATCTAGATTTTAGACTAATATTTGTTATTTAAGTTTTCGCGCAAGATTTTAAAAGAATGTTTTCATAAATATATTTTATATTGACATAGAGTTATTGATATATTGTTAAATCATAAACATTTTTTCATCTACGTTATAAAGTATTAAAAAGATCTGAAAAAAAAGAAAACTTTTAGTAATACAATTTTTAGTTCAAATCAAATGTTTTCAATATTTTATTTAATTTTATTTTGACATTTAATTATTTCGAATTTATCAATTTCAATTATTTTAAAAGCAAACATTTTTTTAAAATAAATAATATAATAGAAAAAAGAACATTTTAAAAAATTACTATTTCTTCGTAGAATATGCTTCAGCTGTAATTCATTTCTTTCAATTCGTCTTATTAATACAAAATCCCTTCCACATGCTTTTGTTTGGGACATTAAAATTTGAGCGATAAATGGTTAATATTGCAACCCTTTTTTCGGTTTACTTCACCACCACCTATCTTTTTCCTCCATGGTTTACAACCCGCTGTGATAAAAAATCATCATTTAAACTGACAGTTTGTCAGTCTATGAATTTTAAAGGTCTGTTTCAGCTTTTTTAATTATTTATGCGAACATTTTATGCAACCAACCAACCATAACTAAATGAAGGGAAAAAAAGAAGAAAAAAGCGATTTTTTATGAGAGTGATCTTTGGAATTTAATTAATTACTCAGTTAATAAATTGAATTTCGAAATTCTGAAGCTCAGGTGCATAAGGAGAGGTTTGGGGCTACTCTCAAAAAAATTTTGAGCCTCGTACATGCTGTAGATTTTGCTAGCCAAACACACACACACACACACACGCAGACAGACAGAGCGTTTTGTTCTTTTATTAATATAGATGTATGGTATATTTTTTTCTGTTAACTCACTGCAAGTGCGATTTTAATTTTTTATTATTTTTCTCTTTTTATTTTTCTATCCAATTTAGTAATTTTGTTGTGTTTCGTTTTTTATGTTTTTTCATCATTTAATTTTAGTTTTATGTCTTTTTATGTGTGTGGTTTTATATGTGCTCCAAATTCGTATTAGTTTGCTTTTTTGCGGCTAATACGAAGATGAAAATACATACTTCATTTGTAGTTCCAAACTATTTGGGGCTTGACAATTCTAGTTTGGTTCTGCTATTTGCATTTGTATTCATTTTATTTATTTATTTCATTTTTCCTTAGATTCATTGTGGTAATTTTCTATTAAATTCAATGGTTCATACATTGTAACAGAACTAATGGTTTTATACATACATATACATATGGATTACCAAAAGCAAAATAGGAATAATTGTCCATGAGGCCGGCGGTAGGACTGGGTGCTACCTCACTGAATATACAGCTGAAATTTCAGAATCAGTTTATACACAATTCGCATATTAAAACGCAATACATATGACAAGTCATATTTTAGTGTAAAACATCTGAAAACAAGATTTTAATAGTTGACTTATATGTTTATAATTCTGTTTTTCTGCTTCCCAATCCTCCATGCTTTTATAAGTTTGAGAGCAGGAAAGCACAATGGTAAACCTACGAGTGTGATTTCCACAAAGATATGTCTTTACAGATCGATTGCCTTTTAATATGCTAATCGATATTGAACTAATTCTGGAATTGTAGCTATTAACTCGATGAAGTGATTGTCTATGCTCCGCCTCCCGAGCTATAAGTATTAGTAATTTTTTCATGATCAGCTTCATATTTTTTCTTATTAGTGACACGAATATCGAATTAATTTTGTATATTTTATATATATATATCCATGACATGCTGTGACCCCGCACTTTTCCACGAAACCAAAATGACGGTAATTGTTAGTCTTTTTTTTAAATTAAACATGCAAAAGTTTTTTTAAGGGATTATGAAGATTGTTTCGTAAACTGTTGTTTTTTATGCTTTAAAAATAGAAGGAAAGAGTCCGCTTGAAATCACATTAATTGACTAGTGTCATTCTTTTGTAATTTTTGACACAGAATATGTCTTTTAACTAGCATTTCCCTCAGAGAAATTAATCTGGGCGATATTGATGAGAACATAGATACAATAATTTGTGTAAAGAAAATGAGAATTAGTGTGAAGTATTTGTATAAAGAAAATGAATATAAGTAAAGAAAATGAGATGTTATCTTTGATTGGCCGTATTTTGCGATAAATTGAAATGATTACAATAAGCATATTAATTAAAATGTAGATTTACAAAACCGTAAATATAAATTCGTATACAATTTTAAAATATGAAAACAATTGATGTTGTCCATAGAGAGCGATAAATTGAAATGATGACAATAATCAAATGAAATCGTAGAAATACAAAATCTTATAGATAAATTCGTATATACTATTTTTTTAAAGTAAACGCAAACCTTGCAAGATAGTCATGCATCAATATAAAATTGGAATAGCGCAATATATTAAAAGTAATATTAAAATAAAGCACTAAATTATCTTATGTAAGAATTTTAACTCTTTGAACTTATGTAAAGGGAATAAATAAGCAGATACTCCGAACCAGTTTAAGTAGCCCTAAATGAGAAAAAAATATATGATGCTTGAGGAGATTTTAGAGGGTGTGTGCTCCCCCAAATATTTAATATTGTTGAATATCTGTTTTCCATGTATACAACGAGGTTGTCGATGAGAGTTAAAGAATTATTTCTTCAAAAACTGATATAGTATCAATGTCTAAAACATATTTACAAAGGCTTGCAATGCATCATTAGAGTATGTTCCATATATGCTTGATCGAATTTAAAGTAAAAGTGCATAGTGGCCATTTCCTGCACTGAGTTGTTTTGTTTTCAAATATATTCTGAACAAGGTGCGCTGCATTTATCATGAATTAAATAAAGGGACTGCAGCATAAAGTGATATGATGCACCATGACACTATATCAGATTATATAGTTTTTATAATCTTTGAGTTACCAAAGTACAATTTAAAGTAAATTACAAATTCATGCGTATTTTTTTAGCAAATTATACAAGGTAAAATACGCCAATATGAAACCGATTATGAAATTTCACCAGAATAAGTTATTTATAAAAAATCTGCTAATGAAAACTAAGAATATGACTTTATAATAAAATCCCTAGAACAGTGAATCTGAAAAAAAAAAGGTATATGAAATTTAAACCCGCACGTCCTTCTATTAATGGCGTTGGCTAGAGTGGGAAAAGTTTAGAAAAGGAAAACTTTAACATGCAGTTTCAGGCAACCTACTCTATGTTTTATACAGACATTTATAAACACCTAAAGTCGTATTTTAAAAAAGCGACGCTTAATGCACTGTTTAAAAAAAAAATCTGACATTCATGGATATATTTTTTCTGAATTTCACAGAAAAACGCGGCAAAAGGGCATTTTTTGTTGAATTTTTTATCATACTTCCTGAAAATAACAAAACGGACAAAAATGAAAACAAACAAACAAACAAACAAAAAAAAAAAAAAAAAAAAAAAACGGATATGCTCTGTTATCTATTGCAAATTGTTTTGGATGTTTAAAAAACTGGCATGTTGTAGCATAAAATTGAAAAAATTCAATGATAAAATCCTATCACTTTTGCCAGATTTTATCGTATTGCTGAATTGCAACTGTACTCATACCAACAATTTTCTGAGAAACAAATTAACCAGACCTGATTCTAATCATACACTGAACAAAGAAAATTTCCCTGATAAATTATTTATTCGAGCCGTATTATAATTATTTATTAACCATAAGAAAAAAATATTAAAAAATTAGTCTTATTAATTAAAACTTGCAAGAATTATAACAGCATCGATAAAATTACATCTATCTTAAAAAAATACAAACACACTGTATAATTCACTTTGCCTTTAGAATCACGTGCATTCGAAGACAATATGGCAATATGGTGCTATAGCTAGAGAAAAGGGCTTCCACGACAAGTGTCTTCAGTTCGAATCACCTCGACCATGTTGCTTTTTTCCTCGGTAAAAAAATATAGGATCTTCTTAACTTTTCGATAGATCGCACCATTAGCATGTTCTTACTAACTACCATCGCTTCTTGCAATGGAACTTTTCCTTCTTTTATTTCCCTCTCCAACCCCTCATTCGCCCCACCAGTGGCTGAGAGGTTTTGACCTCAAACTGGTAGACGGTAAGTGCTGGGTTCGAACCCAATCGCGACCGTCGGCCTAACCGTTCGAAGTTTTCCGTGGTTTTCTTCGAACCTTGCGTAAATAAGGGTTAGGTTCCCTTAGAAAGGCCCCACGGAGGGAAACCCACCCTATAGGGCCTATATCCCATAGCGTAGATAATCGGCCGACAACAATACATCACACCAACCCCTCATTCTCCCATCCCAAAAAAGAAAGAAAATTTGAAGTTGCACTTTTTCGTAATATGTAATTTTTAGTTACTCGAAAAGATTTAATTTACTGTGTTTATTAAAATAGAAAAATAGTTTAAAATTTAAAGATTAAAGAATAAAGTTTAATAGTTTAAAATTTGAAGTTTAAAAATTTATAGTTGAAAGTTCAGGGGAGTTTGGGTCATTACAGGGTAAATTCAACACTGTCTTAAGGCTTCAGTGGACTCTCAAAACTAATTTTGTTAATTTTCATTGATTTAAAAAAAATTCTGGAAATAATCATAATATATATATCTCTTATTTCACAATTTTTTTAAAAAATATATTCAATAGTTTTTGAGATACAGATTTTTCTTTTTTTAAATTAACAAACAATGGCAATATTTCAAAATGCTCCACGCGAAATTCTTTATGCCCAATTTTTCTGATTTTTTGTTCAAAAAACTCTCTATGTATGTGTTAACAAATGTTGCTAAGCATTTTTAGCATATTACTTGTAAAACATTTAAAAAAATGATTTTAACTTAATTCTTTTGTATTTTCTGTTAAAAATCATTAAAAATTTCATATAACTGAAATTTAAAAAATTTACATGCGTCTAAAAAAATTTATTTCTAGACACATTTGTTAACACATACATAAAGAGCATTTTAAACAAAAAATCAGAAAAATTGGGCATAAAGAATTTCGCATGGAAAAATTTTGAAATCATGAAAACGACGAAAATATTCATTCTGAGAAAAACAGGTTTTAGTAACTAAGGTAATTATACTTGCTTAATATTTTCCTACTAACACAGTTTCAGCTATTAAGGGATATAATATCATTTCTAGCTTATATGTAAGTGTTTTATGTTTTTATGGTAAATTCACATAAAATATGTGGCTTCGACAGTAATTCATGCAAAGGACGTGAAGTATCTGAATTTTAAAAAATCTTCTCAAAAGTAGCATTTTGTATTTTCTAATGAAATTTTTTCAAATTTTACTAGAAATATTCATGGTAAAAATACCTCTTATTGTACAAATTTTTGTTAAATATATTAAATATTTTTAATATTTAAAATATATTAATATTTTTTAATTTACGCTAAAAAGATTGGGGACAAAAAGCAATTCCTCTAAATACATTGCAAAACAAACGCTTAAAGAAACAGTTAAAAGTTACAGTTAAAGTATTGTTTTGCGAAATCACAAAATTAATAATTTCAGTGCAAAATAATAACATTTTGTATGGTAAAACTAAAAACTAGGCTACATTTTACGGGAATCGGCAAAAAAGTAAACAAAGGGGCGTGGCACAATCAGCTAATTGGACAAAAAGGCTTCTAACTCCAGTAAAAATAGTCGAAATTGAAAAATTCTTTTTGTGTTCAATAGCAGGGAGTTCATATAATGTTATTATGCTAAAAATGAAAATTCGACAATTTGATGATTTTTTGAGATTTCGAAAGTCCACTGTAGCCTTAAACCAAATGAAATTTTGTTTAATTAAAGTTTTAAATAAAATGTTAACACAAAATTATAAGAAAAGAAATAAATAACGGAAAGTTAATTTACATTAAAGATTTTATAGAAAAAGCGTCCCGTCCCCCATCGTAAAATTCTTCGCTGTCCATTCGTTTAGTGTTTCATTATTTTAAGTTATTATAAAAATAAATAAATAAAATACTGTATTTTAAAAAATTGGTCAAATAGAAAATTTTGTCAGTGCAATTTAAAAATTCAAGGAGCACATTTTCATTCAAGAAATTCGTCCAGAACAATCGAATTAAAAATATGTATAATTGATTTCTAACTGAAGTAAATTCAAAACGTTTTAAATTTTAATCTCCAACTAAAATTTATAGATTCTATCCAAAATAGACATCAAAATTGTTTATTTCTCTGCCACAACTAATTCATGCCATATTCAAACAGTTGAATATGCAAAAATGTCTTATTGATCAAATGTATTAATCAAGCCATTTTCTAATTATATACATCAACGACAGAAAATCTCAAATAATAAATCAACCTTTTTAATTGCAACTTTGGGGAGTTTTAATAGTATCAATAAATTTATTCTCTATCTTATACAAATTATTTCCCACGCTGTAGCCAATGAGTTCTGTACCCATCGCGTCGGTGGTTAAAAAAAAAAAAAAAAAAAAAAAAAAAAAATCCTGTGTAAATCTCCTGCACTAGAAAATATGAGAATTTCTCAAGCTCACCAAAGATGGCACCAGTAGTGTCCTTTTTCCATTTTTATGCTCAGTTCAGTTCTGCATCTTAAAATTGAGTTTTTCCTACTTTAATTCCCCAAAACGGAAAGTATATTAATGGAACAGAGAAAATCCGACAACTTTGCTGCTAGTAGTTTTACCGTGAATTCACAGATTTATTTTAACAATGTGTCAATTTAATTTCATAGTTGCGACTTTTTTTGGGGAAGAGAGTGGTGAAGTTGCATTTTTGAATTGCTAATTCTAAGGTAATTGTTCCATTTCACATGCCATATCAATATTGATATTTCTATGGTGAAAATTTGCAATAATTTTTCCAATGCCATATTCAAATTTTAAATACATTTAATTACAAATATAAACCTTTAATTCACTTGACTGATGATTTTAAGTAATTTCATGAAACGTTTGCAATATTTTGCCTGGACCGCATGTGCGAAGAATTTTAGAGAAAATATGGGAGTTGAAAATGGATAGTTGACAAATACACGGGTTAATAAAAATAAATAAAATAAATAAATAAAATAAAAGACAATCGGCGAATAGGCAATTCTTTTAAGTAATCACTTATGGGTCTACTTTGAAGACAGCAATAAACGCAGACAAATGGTCATTTCCTTATGATTAATGAAAAATGTCTTTTTTCAGACTTTTTAAAAATAATGCCCTTGCAATTGTTCTGCACTAATTTTCTCTTTGGATAGAATTACTCTCAATAAAGAGATTTTCGAAAAAAAAAAAAAAAAAAAAAAAGATATGACGTAACGGAATTTTCACCTTGTTTCTAATACAAAATATCTAATATGAACTTTTAAAAGTTCAGGTTTATATAAAGGAGGATTAAAATAATGAGATAGCGATGTTAATTGTTAATTTTATTTAAAACATCTTAGCACTTTCAATCTTTAATGAGACTCTTCCTCGGAGAATATTTTTTTTTTTATTTATAGAAAAAATATTTTGTTTAAAAAAATGTCTTTTTATTTGTCATTTATTTGTATAAATAAACAAAACTATTTACAATATTAAGCACATAACAACTTTATATAAAAAAATAATAATAAAATCATACAGGCTAATTCCATATGCAGATTTATTACAAGTATTATAGAGAATAGTACGAAATTTTTTATTTTCTGTTTCAAAAACAAAAAATGGATTAGCATTTTACCGACATGAAAGTGAAGAAAATATGAACAGGGAGGAAAATATGTTTAATGCCTTCATTTGTGTGGAGAATAGTGCTGGGTGTATTATCAAAATTTGCAGTATCTCATTATATAGGTAAAAATGAGGCGTCAAAATATTCACAATTAAACGGGATTTTATTTAACGAAAAAAAATGAAAATAAACTTTATGGACCATTTTCGAGATAAACTGCATCTTTAAGAACGTAAAATTTTAGAATACGAAACCTTCTAGTTTTAAACATATTTTTTAAACTTTCGGGGTCTGGTATTGATTGTACAAGTACATGTAGAATATTATTTTGTTTTAAGAAATATTTTTTCTATTATTAATGTGTAGTAATGTTAGCATATGTATAATATAAAACTAATAATGATAATAATAAATAAATAAAATAGTAAAAAGTTATTTTTTTAAAAATGTATCAATGTTCTTATTTTTATTATCTCATATCGAAACTATTCATTTAAATAAAAAAAATAACAAGATGCGGAATTACTACATTAATTTGAACTTTGTGACATTCTTCTAAACCAACTTATTTCGGTAGTTCCGAATGCTAATAAAATTTCTATATGCATTTGAATATTGCGATGCACACACGATTTTTTTTATCATCAACTAAAAGTTTTATAAAATATTTCAAATCCTCACTGAAACACATTCGTGAAAAAACCTTCTATTTTATTATTCATTTATTTTTTTATTAAGTAATGCCCCGAGCATTTCTGAAACATTTTTAAAGATCTAAAGTCTAAAATATGTACAAAATATGAGTTTATAAAGATATCACGTCATTAAAAAATGTAAAATCTAAAAGTGTATTATAAAATAAAAATAATGACCTGAGACTTATTTTTTTATGTATACATTTAAGCATTTTTTATCGAACACAACACACATTTCTTATTTTAGATATTTTTACAAAAGAATTTTAGATTAAACTTAATGGTTATTTTTAATTATCTCTTCATATTTTAAAAAAAGTTACATAGTTAACGCATAAGGTATGCATAAATTGTTTGAAATCCCCTTGTGTTTTGGAACGGGATCAAAAGCGTAAAGAGCACCAGAGTAACTCTCACTTTAAGTACTGTGTAAATCTTCGGCTGTTTTTTTTTTATATTTCACTACTAACCAATAATTTTTCTTTATTGTAAGTTAAAAGTATGAGGGGTTTTTTCCCAAAAATATTTAGAAACTAATGTAGCTTGTTTAAGACTGAAAATTATAAATACACAGTGAAAAATCATGTCCTAGTTTGAACTAAATTTTGGTGCTCAGTAACTGCCACCATAAGATGGCGAGATCTCGTACGAATATTTGGAGCTTTCTATTCCGATCTCGTTGCAACTATTGGGACTATGCTTCAACAGGAGCTCCAATTTATTTTATTTTTTATTTTTATTTATGGTACAAGTTTTTACCATCTTAAAATAGCAGCCATTGAACACCAAAGTTTGGTTCAAACTATGACAAGATTTCTAACAATGTATCATTTGTTTCATATAGAAAGGTTTTGTAGTGAGTTATAATTAGGAGTAGAAAATGTATAAGACAACTTATATATTTTTAATGTTTTCAAAAATTTTATAAGAACAAAAAGTAATTTATTTTGGTACAACATCTTGATTTATAGCGATATTTTATACAAATAGACGTACAGTTCAAATAATATGGTTTTATTTTTTCTCCTTATAAATAAAATAATAGCACAACTTGTTTTCTTACATAAAATTTATATATTTATAATTCAGTTTTAAATATATGTATATTTAATTTAACCAATGTTTAATACTCAACGTTCAATATATTTATAAAATAAACTAATATTTAGCTGTTTTAAGTAATATACCAAGTTTTTCTGACACATTTTAACAGACCTAAAAACTAAAATGTATACAAAATATGGGTTCATAAAATTTTTAGCCTCATTTATAAAACTGTGAAAAACTAAATATGTCCTATATACTGTCTAACAAGATGAAACTCATTTTTTTTTATCGTACATCTAACATACATTTCTTATCATGTATATTTTTTCGCAGAAAAACTTAGATTAAACTTAATAGTTATTTTGATTTATTTCTCCCTACATATTTTATAAAAGTACATACTTGATGCAAAAGATGTGCATAAACTGTTTGAAATTTTCTTTTTTTTTGGCGCGGGTTCAAAAAGATGAAGAAAATGAGAGCAACCATCACATCAAGTATTGTGTAAAGCTTTTGCAGTTTTTTAATATATTATTACTACCAATTATTTTTCTTAATTGCATTTTTAAAATATCAGGGATTTTTCTCCTAAAATATTGAAGGAAATATGTTGCTTGTTTAAGACAAAAAATATAAATATCTTTTGTTTCACATAGAAAGTTTTTGTAGTGAGCTATAGTTAGTGGTATAAAATGCATAAGACAGGACCTATGTATTTTTAATGTTTTCCAAATTTTTATAAGAACAAAAAAGTTATTTAGTTTGGTACAACATCTCGGTTAATAATGATATTTTATGTAAAAAAGTTTACAGTTCAAATAACATGGCGTTTTTTGCATGTGAAATAATTGCATAACTTGTTTTCTTAGATATTATTCATAAATTTATATTTCAGTTTTAAATATAGGTGTAGTTAATTTAAACGATTTTAATACCCAACGGTCAATACATTCGTAAAATAACCTTATATTTAAAATTTAAAAATATATACTACACCGAGTTTTAGACATTTTAAAACATATAAAACTAAAATTTATGTAAAATATGAGTTTGTAAAATAATTGCGTCATTTAAATAAATGTAGAAAACAAAAAGTGCATTATAAAAAAATAATGAGCTGAAACTCATTTAAACATTTTTTATCGTACACATAACACACATTTCTTATTGTAAGGTGGTCTGGTGTAATAACGCCAGGGGGTTAATAACGCCAAGTGCATAATTATGCATAATTATGAAATAATCTGGTAAATGACACACATGTTCTCTGCACAGAAGGGTTTTGAGTCATATAAATCTAAAAAAAAATCTTCAAGTTAATTTGTTTCATTTTTAGGTCTTATTGTTTTTACAAGCAACTAAAATTAACGATTGATCTAAAATTTGCGAGATACGTTTTGTGATGTGAAGACTATTTTTTTTATCCGGAAATACTTTGTTAATTACACAAATTTGTAGCACATTTAAAGTATTTTCAAAATGTTGTTGAAGATTTTGTATGTCTTCTCGAGATAATTTGTAATTTAAAATGTACTGCTCAATAACTATACCGGGGGAATAACGCCAATCCTTGGCATTAATACCCTGGTTGATTCAGAACTGTGGGTGAGTTACATTCTAAATACTGATTCAAATAAACACAGTTAAAACTGTGCAATGTTTCTAAAAGTTCTATTTAAGCGGTCCTTTTTAAGAAAAAAGAAGCCCACGGTCTGATATTCTTTTGCCTCCCCCCCCACACACACACTTTATTTTTCTTACACTTTCACAAAAAATTGAAATTTTTCAATAGCTTAGAATGCAATTTGTCAATTTCTAAGTTTGTAGAGTCTGTATTTTTAGAATTGAACCAACCTACATGCCATTATTCTACCTTATTTCATAGTTTTGTTTGCATGGCGTTATTACTCATATAGGTGAGTAATAACGCCAAATAGCATTGGTCAAGAAATCAAGCCATCATATTTTATGAATACATATCTGTTAAATTATTTTTTTCTATAGATAGTCAAAGAGTTTCTGTATCAAATCATATATTTGTTTGAAAAATACAATCTAAAACTGAGTCGTGAAAATTGGTAAAACCTTAACGTGGCGTTATTACCACAGGATACCTTATACATTTTTAGAAAAAGAAATATAGATAAAAATTTAATGGTTATTTAAAAATCTCGCTACATATTTTACAAAAGTTACATACTTAATGCATAAGATGTGCATAAATTGTTTGAAATTTTCTTGTTTCCAATTTTTTTGGCGTGGGCTCAAAAACATGAAAAACGTTAGTGCAACCATCACGAGGTATAGTGTAAATTTTTTACTTCTATTTTATATTTTACTACTAACCAATTTTTTTTTTCATTGCTTGTTAAAAATATAAGGGATTTTCCCCTAAAAAATTTAAAAGAAAAATCTAACTTATTTATGATTAAAACTAAAATTAGAATAAATATCATTTTTTTTCAGACAGAAAGTTGTTGTAGAGATTTATAATTAGTGGTGGAATATGCATAAAACAGAACATATGTATTTTTAATGTTTTACAAATATTTATAAAAATGAAAAGTTATTTAGTTTGGCACAGCACCTTGATTTATAGATTTATTTAATATAATATAATACAGTTCAAGTATACTATTAAAACCACAGGTTGCATATAGCACTCCTAGAAGTGAAGCACTTGTCTCATGAACGACTTTCAAAAGGGAGTCAGAATTGCACCCCGTAGGGTACCGTAGGGGTGCAATTGGGATACATGGGGTGTCCTAGGGGTGCCGTAGGGTTGCAATACTTGCTCCCTTAAGGGTATCGCTTACAAGACAAGCGTTTCACCCCTAGGAGTGCCATATGCAACCTGTGGTTTTAACATTGTAATATCGCTTTTTTGCATATAATACAATAGTATAAGTTGTTTGCTTTGATATGATTTATAAATTTATCAATCCATTTAAAATGAGCGTCTATTCAATTTATTTAACGGTTAATACAATCGTAAAATAACCTTATAATTTAAACTTTTATTTAATAATGCACCGAGCCTTTGACTTATTTTAAAAGATGTAAAAACTGAATGATACATAAAATATGAGTGCATAAAATAATTGCGTAATTTAAATAAATGTGAAAAAGTAAAAGTGCATTATAAAAAAATAATGAGCTGAAACTCATTTGTTATGTATATATTTAAACATTTTTTATCGTACATATAACACACATTTCTTATTGTATGAATTTTGTAGGTAAAAAAAATATAGATTAAACTTAATGGTTGTTTAAAAATCTCACTACATATTTTACAAAATTTACATACTTAATGTATAAAATGTGCATAAATTGTTTGAAATTTTCTTGTTTTTTGGCGCGGTTTCAAAAACATGAAGAACTATCAGAGAAACCATCACCTAAAGTACTGTGTAAAATTTTCGCTGTTTTTTTAAATATTTTACTTTTAACCAATTATTTTTCTTTATCGTATTTAAAAAATATGCGGGTTTTTTAAAGAAATATGCAGTTTGTTTAGGACTAAAATTATAAATATCATTTGTTTTGCATAGAATAATCTGTAATGAGGTATAATTACTGGTGTAAAATGCATCAGACAGAGCTATGTATTTTTAATGCTTCCTAAATTTTTATAAGATCGGAAACGTTCTTGAATTCGGTACAACACTTCGATTCATTGCGATATTTTATAAAAAAAATTACAATTCAAACAATGTGTCATTTTCATTTTATTTATTTGTTTTATTTTATTTTATTTCATTTCATTTTATTTCGTATATAAAATAGCAGCACAACCTATTTTCTTCAATATAATTTATTAATTTATAATTCAGTTTCAAATATATGTGTATTTAATTTAACCAACATTCGTCGTTTTTAATACAAAAATTGAACGAAATTTAATAGTTCTTACTGCGACATTAAATTGCATCATTCCATGTATTTTAAAACGATCTTAAATTGAATAAATTAGGAATAACCGGAAATTTCAACGCTGTAATATGTTATTAAA
The DNA here is from genome assembly GCA_964019185.1 of Maratus speculifer. Taxonomy (NCBI): domain Eukaryota; kingdom Metazoa; phylum Arthropoda; class Arachnida; order Araneae; family Salticidae; genus Maratus; species Maratus speculifer. Next base: position 240,954,763 of record OZ025297.1, read on the forward strand.
TGTATTGTTCTGATATGCAAGTTGTTTTATTGTGGATTACTGCATGTTATAAGTCTGACTGAAGATCCAGTTGTATAAAAAACAGGCAAATTGACTAAATTGTTTTTCCTTATACTTAGCGTTAAGTGTCTTCCGCCATTTTTAGGGTTCTGTGCTTAAAAAGTTAAAATGCAACCATTTTAAGATCACCCCCGTGTCTCCTGTCCGTCTGTTACAACCATTTTACTCGTAAACTAAAGAACATGAAAATTTCAAATTGAAGAAAGTAATAAAGAATATTGACCCACATATTTAAAGATTATTAAAGATTTACAAATATATTTAGGAGGACATAGGAGGGATAATTAAGTCACTTAAAAAAAAAATCTTGAAATATTTTATTGAATATCGTGTCTGGTATCTTGTAAAAAATTTCATTACGCGGAACTCAAAAATGTACATTTTGTTTAATTTTAGGCATTAAATTTTCAGAGATATCGTCAAAAATGTGCTGCAAAAATATATTCCCCCACATCTTATACCGAATCTGCTGATACTATAATAGTGAAAAAATCAGAGGTAGTAAATATTACTTTAAACATTGTAGAAAAACGATAGTGATTTCTCAAGATCACATAACTTTTTCTTAAAAAAAAACACATTTTTCTGTTGCACATAAATTTCTATTTGTGGGCATTGAGTAAAGGTGTTGAGGAGCATTGTAAGTACCTACCGTAGCAGAAGTATAAAAGCATTCTGGATAATGATTTTTGAAAAACTTCGTCGGAAATTAACCGAAATATTAACCCTTAAAAATACGGACGGTTTGGACATAAATAATGGCGTACTCGGCATACTATCGGATTTTAAAGCCTAGATAACAGTTATTAAGAGTGAACATGTGTAATTCAATACCTAGAAACAGTATAAAAGCAATAAACTTCATATTGTTGCAAAAAGACTAATTATTTTTTAAATTCCTTATGCGTGCGAATTCACTATAATTACTGTGGGGTTTGTATTGAGAGGACAAGTTTGTATTGAGGGGATCTCTCATTACGACTGTTGTTCTTTTAAAAGTTAATAAAATATCAATGTGGAAAAACGCGTCACGGAACAAAGCGGCCTTGAAAAATTTGCGAGCTGCTTATGACACCAGGTGCTTTAACACAATGCCAAGTTTAAACTTTCAACAAAATTTTGTGTTACTACACTGTAAAAAGAAAAGATTATTGCTGCGTTGAATTTAATTTTATAAAGTGCCAAATAAAGTTTAAATATGCACCACTTTTTATTCTTACTACCGATTTAAATTTCTAAGAAATAAAAAAGCATAATATAAAAAAAATTAAAAGATTTATACAGAATATCACTATTTGACATTATTTAGGCTTCTTATGTCTTTCAATTTTTCTTAAATACCCATTCATAGTTTTCTAGTATTTAGAGCTATATCCAACCTTACGCTGTACAATTTGTTTTTTTCAAGTCTTATTATGCTTTCAGCAACGATTTTCTTTTAATAATACAGTAACCTCTTTTGCTATAAGAACACTTTGCTTAATTTTTAATCTTTAGCCACTGGTTTTTTAAAACTTAAAATTTTCTGTAGTTGAATCACTGTAATGCTCCATTTAAGTTAGGTAAACTGTACAATAAAAAATAACTGGTTGGAGTAATGAAGTATTCTGTGAATTTTAAGAAGCAAATATACCTGTAGCTCATTCCCAAGGGGGGGGGGTAATTATTCATATGCTCATTGTAAGTAATCTATTGAGCACGAGTACCACTCACACATGAACGTTTATTTCAAGTATACGCTTATAAATTTCAGTTTAAAAAAATTTCTTTCATTGGTACTTCAGTGTGATTATAAATTATAAAACTACTTTGGTTTTGAAAATCACAAAGTAAATAAAGTTTTTATTTAAATATAAATACACATGAGATATCAAAATACAATACATTTATTACAATTAGATTGCAAGAATTTTGAAAAATGTAATAAATAATTATGTTAACAAATATATAATCATTGACTAAAAATGCATTGTTAAAAAAATATAAAACCACTTGTCTAAAAACAAAAACAATATGCAAATTAATACGATATGAATATATCCTCTTATTTAGGAACTAAATAATGTGCCGCACTGTTTTTTTTTTCATAAAGTCAGAATATATTTAAAAATATGCAGTCAAAGTAGGAATTTTGAGGCGAGTTTGGCTTAAGATGATACTGATAAAACCAGCTCTTACAGAAAAATAAAATAAAATATTCTTCAAAAGTGGCCAAATAACATTGTTAAACTGGGTTTATCTGCAATAATATTTTATTTTTTGTTCTTCAAATGAGCACTTAACTTTGAAATCTATCTGTGCCTGTTAACATAGCCGATAGGGTACTTTTTTAGGGGGGCGGGTTGTTCTTATATTAAAAAATGACTGAGATATAGCAGTTTGTAATGGGTTTGATATTTCTAAAAATATATTTGTCTGCGACAGCACTTGTATATATATCAACCGATTTCGATGTGAGCGAACATCTGCAAAGGAATTACGAAGATCTCGACCAAACTCAATGGTTAATTTCATCCATCATGTTTTTTTTTTTTTTTTTTTTTTTTTTTTTTTTTTTTTTATCGCAGGCACGTTTTGATATCACGAATCTAGCGACCATACATAAATCGCTTTGAATAAAACCAACTTTTAAAAATCTGACTAATTTCTCTAAATTCCCATTCATATTCAGTATTGTCAAAAACTAATATTGAATCTTTTATAATCAGGTTAAACTAACATGAAATTTGTATGCTTGAATGTAACTTGATAAAAAAAATTTTATAATAAAGATATGAATGCTATGAATTGTTATAATAAAGCTATGATTCCATATGAAAGCTATCTTCCTCATGGAACTGGTCGGAATAGTTCAAAAGCCGACAGCACAAAACCCTATGTTATCGAGCACAAGAAAAAACCCTTTATTTTATGAAAGAGCAGTAATAGAGAAATCTAAAGATCCATGTCTGCCAGAAATGAAGTTGTGCATAAGACAAAAATTAATACCACTACTGGTTGATTCATAGGTTTTGCATTGTTTTTGTCCTGCAATCGAAAATATGAAAACATGGAAAACTGGATGCATAAAAACGAAATGATAAACCTACGAGTGAGCTGCTAGTAGTATTATTTTTTTGGTTTATGTACTACTTCACTTCTGTAGCAAGGATCATTCATCATGATCATGGATCATAGAAAGTCTAGTTCGCTAAAGGGAAAAATTGGACCAAGGAAACAATAACATTTATTGTTCCCTTGATCCCATTCATTTTTTTCATTGAAAATAGGGAGGATTTTTGCGAAAACAGAAAATATTCTCATAACTTCTTAGTTAAATTAGATATAGAATCGGTTTAAAGTTTATAATACCCCTAAAAATGGGCCAAAAGTTTATGCATGATAGATTTTTGATAAAATTAAAAGTGGGCTCAAGGGGCGAAAAAATAGGGGTTTTGGTAGGAAAAAATCATAACTTCGTCAATTCTCAAGATATAAAATCCAATTAATTTTTTTATAAATGATATTAATATTATCTATAACTTTTGTATTTATAAGTCTTTGATAAAACGAACTCGTACTGAAAAAAATTAATAATAAATAAAAAAGAAAGAGGGAATCCATAACTTTGTCAATTCTTAAGATATGAAATCCGATTAAATATTGTTTACATCTTCTCCAATTTATCTACAACTTTTATGCTGACAAGATTTTTTTAGAACCAATTCTTATAGCAAAAATAAAATAAACTAAAATAAGACTTGAAGAAAAAAAAATCTCAAATCAAAATTACTTATATTCTGACTCATTTCTAAATTTCTTTTCCATTTTAAACGCATCCATATGGCAGGTTCTCATATTTAGAAACTATATAAAATAACGTATTGGCCAGTTTTTTGATAAAGGTAAATATATTTTTTAAAATGCTGTCAAATTAGGCATTCAAAGTATTCAAATAACATATTGCTTATTTTCTGACTCATTTTTAAATCCATTTTTACACTCAAACGCTTCCAATTGGTATGTTTTCTTATTTACGTACGATATAATGTGTTGTGTTGGTCAGTTGTAAGACAAAGTAAAAATATATTTCGAAAAGTGTTGTCAAATTGAGCATTCTGTGCAAAATATTCGGAGGTGATCTGATTGAAGAAATGAGGATGGATTCAAATAACAAATTACTTATTTCATGACTAATTTTTAAATTCTATTTTGCTCTCAAACTCATTCAATTTTAAGTTTCTTTTATTTAGGAATTATATTATATGCTGTATTGGTCGATTTTTTTCATAAATTTAGAATATATTAAAAAAATGCGTTCAAAAGGGGCATTTGAGCCGAATTTCTCTTTAGATGATTGTGATAAAAACACCTCTTATAGAAAAATGAAGTTACAAATTTTTAAAAAGTGGCCAAATAACGTTGCTAAACTGGATTTATCTCCAACTATGTCTTATTTTTTGTTGTTTAAATAAGCACTTAACTATATATTAGTAAATATTTGTAATTAATATTATATGTAATTATTATATTATTATACGTGATTATTGTTATTTTTTTACATATGTAATAAATGGATTTTATCTATTTTATTCATATTATTTTATTATAATTATTTTATTTATTTTATCTATTCTGTTCTATTTATTTTATCTATATTATCTATTTTATTATTTTTATTTATATTTAGAGCTATTTAATTTATACAGAAAAGAAAAACCTCTATTAACTTTGACATATGGATTGAAAAGTTAAAAGCGAAAAAACTTTCTTCGCGTAAGGGATTGCGTAATAAAAATTGCAATATCATAAATATGTTTTGACGTAAATGTTCTCGGAAAATATTATTTTTAAATGTATTATGCTTTTACTAGAATTATGCATGAAATCTGACTAGTACAAAAACATTTCAATGTTACTTTAATACAATGTGCAGCACTCTAAAACCTTTTAATGCTATGAAATTGAGTAAAATCTCTATATTGAATTACATTCAAATGCTAACTTTAATGTTAAAACGTTTTCTCGAACTCACAGTATTCAGTTATGTTCAGTATATTAAAATTGTTTAAACTAATCACTTTTGAAAATTTATAACTCATAATTTTTTATAGAAAATTCTTTTTATTTTCCGTTTTAGCGTCTGAAAACTATTTTACATGCGTTCAAATGTATTTTAATATATTGTTTGAATCATAAAATTATTTTCATTGAAAAAAAGCTTTTGTTGAATGGATTTACAGTTAAATTTTAAATAAAAAATATCTTTTTTCATATTTTTTATTATATTTGTAATAAATTAGCATATGGAATTAACTTCCGAGATTTTTGTATTTTTTTTAAATGAAATTATATTAATATGTATTAGTCTTCATCAATTTTTAATATATGTATTAATACAAAAATATTATTAAATTAAATATTAGATATACCTAAAAATCCGTACGCATTCTTCTTCCTTTCGAAGCAGTTCGTACAGTATTCATCATTGTATTTTTTTAAGATAGTTATTTTTACTTTCAATAATAACGCTGACAACGACGCCACCTACCGTTTTCTCAAAATTGGCATGAATTAATAATTTAATAAATAAATTTTTCAAATTTAAAAATGAAAATTTAAGCCCTTGTAATGTGACTTTCTTAAAAGGTTAACTGATATTGAAACAAAGATAATAACATATATATTTCATGAATATGAGATTAAAATATATATTGTGCTATATACAGGATGACTGTTAATATAAGATCATGATTAAATCAACAATTTGTAATATGAAACACACCCATTAATTCCCGGTGTCATCTGTAGATGAGAGAAATTTACTATTTTTTTCTGCCACAGAGAGATTTTATTTCAAATTCTACCACTACTCTAGCAAAGTCAAGTATTTGTTTTTTCTAGCAACCCTAACCAAACGTCATTTGTCAAATCCATTCAGACGTTTCGTGCGGAATTGGATCAGTCTGATCTTCTGTGATCTTACGTAACATAGAGTAACATAAAAATGCCTACACGTAATTCCTATTATTTTGTCTTATTATATGTGATAAACGAATGAAACCCAGTGGCGTATAGTCATAGCATCTGGGGCCGCAGATCAAGAATTCGATTCCCGACTATGCACGGTTCACTCAGCCTTATATTACTACACTGTTAAAACTACAGGTGACACATTGCACCTTTTAGGGGTGAAAGGCTTGTCTCTTTGGTGACAGCCCTACGGGAGCTAGAATGCACCATTAAATAGGATGAAAAGATGGAACTCCTAATCCATAGTGCCAAATAATGAAACGACTTTGGGCTCGCAAAGGATTCGAACCTACAATGTCTGATTGCGAGTTCAAAGCTCTCACTATTCGGCCATTGAGCTCACCTTCAAGACTCTCTGAAATGTTCAAATATCCGGAAATTCAAATGTTGCTTTACATAAAAAAAGCTTGCCAAAAGTTAGCTATCCGAAGTTTTAAACGAAATTGGGATAACGCACATGTGGTGATAGTCATCGTAGGGAGAAATTGCTGTTTTTATCCACCAGTAACGGCGAGTTGAAGGGGAAGGACACACATCACAGAGCATGCGCAAATGATTAAAGGATGAAAATCTTCCAACAATATGTATTGCGCGGCACCCTAATTAGCGTGAATTACTCAGTAAAGGTCAAACGGCTCCCCAAACACACTTTCAAGCCCGCGGTTGTCAAATGGTTACACCTTTTCACCCTGGGCGCCAAATGAAACTGGTTTATCACTTTTATTTTTAACAGTGTACCGGGTCAATAAAATAAGTACCAAGCTTGCTTGGCCACAGGGTCTCACGTTAGGCTGACAATTTGGCTGGGACGTATGCTGCATAGCACCAAGGAGACCAGGTTCTAGTAAACGGACAATGCCGGCGATTATCTTTCATGAGCTGTAATTTCACAGAGTTTTGTCAGATAAAAAAATACATAAGCTATATTGTATTTTATAACCAAAATAACTTACAGCCAATAATGCAGTCGTAAGTAATCAGCTGGTATGCGCCCTAAGCAGAGGGTAAACGCTCAAGGCAGAGCGTATACCCCTACAGTATACAAACTATAGCTTTCTTGAGAAAGAGAGGGTATTCGGTGCTCCTTCAAAAAATCCAGAAGGTGTATGGCGCATATCCGAGTGTACCCTCCAGTACATCCTTGCTACAGCATGATTATTATTACAACAATGGAATTGTTCCATGTCACATAAAGGAGATATTCCAATGAAACTAAATGGTGGGATAGTTTATTTATTTGTTAGTTTTAATTTTAATTTTAATTTTAATTTTAATTTTAACTTTTTTTTGCCATAATCAAATGTATATAAGCTATTTTATTTATCGAGAAAAGAAAAATCTTTATTAACTCGGACATGTGAATCGAAAGGTTAAAAGAGATCAAAAATCGCAATATCATAAATATATCTTGACGTAAATATTCCCAGAAAATATTATTTTTAAATGTATTATGATTTTAATAGAATTATGCATGAAATCTGACTAGTACTAAATCATTTTAAAGTTACTTTCGTACAATGTGCAGCACTCTAAAACCTTCTAATGATATGAAATTGAGTAAAATCTCCATATTGAATTACATCCAAATGTTAACTTTAATGTTGAAACGTTTACTCGATCTCACGGTGTTCAGTTATGTTCAGTTGCTGAAAATTGTTTAAACTAAGGACTTTTAGAATTTTATAACTCGTAATGTTTAAAAATTTATTATTATTATTATCATTATTATTTTCTATTTACTATAAAGCAATTTTATATACTGTTAAAATATATTTGTATATATTGATTGAATTATAGATACGCTTTCTATTTAAAAAAAGAAAGAAAAAATTATGCGTCAAGCATACATTATGACGCACTTTCCAACAAATTCAGAATAATGTATTAAAACCGCACTGTTTAAAAAAAATTAAAATATTACGACTCATTTCATCATATGAAAATATAAAACGCATTTCAAAACCGAATTTCATCTGTTCCCTTTAACAATCGAAAAATTATCCTAATTTTTTTAGCAGCTGTGTATATAAAATAGAGATTTTTATTTATTAAAAACATCTATTCCAAAATTTAGTTTCTTTAAAAATACAAATATTTCAGAAAATTCCCCTTCAGCAATATATTTTAATAAGGAAAATGGTATGCAAATAGTTTTGTGCAACCCTGTATAGAATTTACATATAGAAAAGAATCTGCAAAAAACTAAATAAATTTAAAAGTGCATACCGAATTTTAAAACGTACTCTCCAGCATACATTACGCAAAGACAATACTGTAACCGATTTCTTTTGTTTGGCACTCTAAATTAATAAAATAAGGCTATCAATGCTCTGTTTTACGCAAGAAGCTTGAGTAGTTTGGCGTTTTATATAATTTGTCGAAATCCGTTCATCAGCAATTCATTAATAGAACATTAGTATGTACAGGGGTTGGACAAAAATATGGAAACACCTTAAAAAAAATACGTTTTCTTGCCTAGTATTGTGTACGGTACCCGTTGTTATTCAAAACAGCTTGCAGTCTTCTCTAAATGGATAAATACAGTTTCTGTATGCTTGCCAAGGGAATATTGTACCATTATTACTGCAAAACGGTGGCAAGTTCAGATAACGATATTGGCGGTGGATAGAGAGAACGCAACTTTCCGCTCCAATGTAGACCACAAAGGTTCGATAATATTCAAGTCTGATGATTTTGGTGGCCTGGGGAGATGCGAAAATTCATCCTCGTGCTCAGAAAACCAGTCCTGGATAACGTGAGCTGTATGAACGGGGACGTTGTGGTCTTGGAATATACCATCATCATTGGGGAAGAAAGCTTGTACCATTGGATGGACTTGATCGGCCAAAATGTTCACATAAGTCTGAACAGTAATACGCTCTTACAGAGTTATCATGGGGCCAGAAGAGAGTCACGATATGGCTGCCCAAATTATCACCGAACCCCCGCCATGTTTCACTCTTGGCAACAAGCAGTCTGTATTATAGGCTTGAGATGGCGTTCTCCAGACGTAAACTCGGCCAAAAGTGGAAAACAATGTGAAAGAAGACTTCTCAGACCATATTACGTTTTTCCACTGCTCTATAGTCCAGGCTTTATGACTTAAACACCACTTTTTCCTGTTACAGGCATTAGCATTACTGATGGATGGCTTTTCAATTGCAACACGGCCAGCAATTCCCTATTTATGAAGATCCCTTCTAATTGTTTTGGTACTCACAGGATTTGGTAACACGACATTCATTTCATCAGTAACTTTTGCAGCTGTGGACTGCTTATTTTTCGCGATAATCCTCCTTAATGATCGTCTGTCACGATCACTCAGCACACACTTTCGTCCGCGCTGTGATTTAGCGGATGATGTTTTTTTCCGCATTTCAAATATGCAGAATAAATCTTCGACACAGTACCTCTTGAAACACTAAAAACCTCGGCTACCTTGCTTACGGAAGCACCCACCATACACGCGCCAACAATTTGTCCACGTTCGAAGTCTGTTAACTCTGACATAATGCAATGATATTCTCACATAACAGTACTCAAACAGCGACTGAACGGTGCAGCGATTTTACGAAGTTGTGTAGGCGGCGTCAGTAGGCGAAAACTCCAGTGCCATCAATATAGTTCATTATAATCAATCTTTCTTTTCAAACATGCATTTCAAAAGGTGTTTCCATATTTTTGTCCAACCCCTGTATATTAACAATATTTAAGTATACGCTTAAATTTTGTTTTGGAATTGCAGTGTATTTTATAAATAGCTTTAAAATTTTTTATCTTCATATTTTATAGAATGCATATTCATGATGCGTAACGGTAGCCTGTATTACGGTAGTCCCCAACGACTAGTTTATATTATATAGCATTTTGAAACATTTTCAGACTACATCAGTCATTCCGCTTCCTAAACTTAGCATGAAGTTATGGCCAACATGCAACAGTTGTACACAAAAGTTTTCCACTGAGGAATCACCGATATTCTATTAACGGAATTTCATTTGATACAAAGTTTATGCAACATGTTACTGTTTATGCTGTGATTCACAGTTTTTGCTCTAGTTTTACACTTAGTTTAGTGAAACAGGTATTTTGTATAATGATTTAGAGTATTCATATCATATTCTGATCTTAAACTTTATGCAGCTTTAAATTGTAATGAGGGTTCTCGTTGGCTTTTGACTCTCCAGCAATCACTACGCAAAGACAGTACAATAACCAATTTGTTTTGCGCGGTCATGTAAATTAATAAAAAAAGCTATGAATACTCTGTTTTAATGTGATCATAGTGAAATTCTGAGATTTATATCAGTTTCAATACATTTGAAATAGCGTCATGTCATTAAAATACTCTCCAAACAAGTTTTAAAACATATACCATAATGAAATCAAATTATTTTGAATGTCCCTGTAAATGAACCATTGATTATACATACTTTATATGCTATACCGTATATGCTTTGGTGATTTAAATAACATTTATAAATTGCATGAATATCCGAGTATATTTGCGGTTGCAGATAGTATACAGACGGTCAGACACAACAAACGCATAATAACTTTTCAACTTTCTTGAAAAGTGCTAAAAAGATTCTATTGAATGGGTTTACAGTTAAATTTTAAGCTACAAAAGAAATATTGATTAATCGTTAGATTCTTCATTCATTTCATTCGTATCTTTAAATCGTTATATGTTTTTGTTTTCAATCTAAACAATTTCATAAAGTCGTATTATGTTCGACACACGTAATAATAATTTTATTTAAAAAAATGCCATTTTTTAACCTTGTTAGAAGTTTTTAGTATCTAGATACTGAATTTACTTTTTCATTTTAATAAAAGTACTGAGCATGAATAATAACTAGTAAACTTATTATATATTCTATATAACATTTTAAAACATTCTCAGAATACATCGGATAATCCACTTCTCATACTTAAAATGAAGTTCTGACCAACATGCAACAGTTGTACACAAAAGTTTTCCACTGAGGAATCACTGGTATTCCATTAACGAAATTTCATTTGATACAAAGTTTATAAAACGTGTCACATTTTATGTTGCGATTCAGAATGTTTGTTCTAGTTTTACAATCATTTTAATGAAACAAGTATTTTGTACATTTAATCAGGATATTCAAATTATATTGTAATGTTAATTTTTATGCAGCTTTTAATTGTAATGGGGCTTCACGTTGGCTTTTGATCAACATTAATAATTTGTCGAATAAGAAATAAAACTTAGGGCTATCGTTGGGGGCCATCGTATTACTTACTAATCGTGGAAATGCATAACATAAAATATAATGATGAAAATAATAGATGGGTAAACCGTTCATAAGTCATGAAATGGATTGCAATTTCATAATAAAATTTAAACGTATATTTAAATATTTTGAATGCATAGTAATGCTTTATTACGGAATTGCGGGTACTACTTGACTATTCCACCGATCCATTTCAAAAGTAATTTAAATCATCAAATTACTCGGAAATTATACAAATTATCACAACCATTTTAAATAACGAAAGAACAAATTAATTTGTAAAGGATTAATGAAAATATAAATAAAACGTTGAATTAAAATTCAGCTACGATAAACAAACACGTGTAACGCATTTAATGTCAAGTGCGCGTGACATTTACGATAAGCCGTTTTTGGCATTTACTCTTATAGTTTGGCGATAGTTTTTGGCCGACGTAATTATAAAGCAGTAAAAGAAACATCCTTATAAGTCCAAAAATGATAAACCTATTAACTAATAGTTTACTGACTAAGATGAAGTGTCTCATTTACAATTAAAATGTATATTTGAATGAAATACTAAGTCATGGAGATCCAAGAGTATGGAAAATAGTATTATAAATATCTCGACAACTGATTATTTAATCGATTTCATTCATTATGCAAAATATATATTTTATTGTATTTTACAACCACTATTTGAAATAAAAAATTTCGAAAATTTTTATGTCTCATCAGAACGAATATTTCGAGAGTCCAAAAAATAGTTCCGAATAATCGAGGTTACTGATATTCAATAGGCTTCTTTACATTATTACATACTAAATAAACACCGGATTTTAAGTCTCTATCTCAATTTGTTTGGGTGATAGAGCGTTTATTGACAGACAGACGGACGACAATTTTTTACCTAAAAATATGTTTTTGAGAATCTTCAGTGTTTGAAATGAATAAATTCGTCATTTTTTTTCATGACTTACCCTATACTACATATGATGGGCAAATAAACAGAAGCCAAATGAAAAGAAATGTTAACAAAATAAATTTGGAGCGAAGCATTGAAAGATTTGTCTTTTGTCCCTTATCGTATCTCGTTTTTTTTTAAATATATTCTAAAATAATACAATTTTTTGTAATTACTTAGAACATAGAAATTCGACTAGCCGTTAACGAAACTATTGAATATAAGTGCACTCTGAATGTCTCCATAATGTTTCTCCTAAAAATAAGGCATTCTTTTAGCACTCTAAATGAAAATTTAAAACAACTACGTTTGATTTACCATTATGAAAATATACACTTAATGTTGCAATGAGATTTCGACTTTGACCAATAGAAAATATTAGCCGGCAAGTGATACTTTATGTACAACTAATAAATAATATGGTAAATCGCTAATTTCAAGAACACATTCGAACAAAACTCTATTTGACACTTGATGCGAGTAAGTTTGTGTTTTTTCTAACGCGATGTCGACGCATACTTAGTGATTAACTGACATTAGTGATTAGCCGAACTATCCCATTACCCTCTCTATACTCTTCCTGTTGCTAAATCGAATTGGTATTGAATAAGCATCTCTATAAATAGAACATTGCAAATGTCACAATGAGATTGGATGCGTACATCGACATCAATAATTCAGAATACCTCATAAGATTCTCTACTGCATTGGCACACACACATAAAAGAGCAGAAATTCAGTACTCATTATTTGGCGAGCCTCCTTGTTTGTTTAAGCGCCAAATGAAGCATTTTGTCGTGATTTGATGCAATAGCGAGTGGCACTGAAAGCCCTCATTGTAATCATATAAGATTAAACACTTAATCGTCTTGCCCGAGATATTCACGGGCAGTAAGTTTCACGGCTTTTATTCAAAATTGTTTCATTTCCACCAGTTTTATAAAATGGTGTTACTGGTTTTATTCTGGTATCATTTTTATTTGTCATTATATAAGGTGATTTTTTTTTTCAAAAAAGTGGTAGGAATAATGAATTTGAATTTTTAAACCGTAGTTTAATGCGACCATTAAGTGGTTAAAATATATTTTGCCAATATAAGTGTCATGAATATTAATAAGATTTATCATTATTAAATTTAAATCAGCACAATTAAATAAAAGGATAATTGTCTGAGCGTAGCGAAGTCTTATACTCAGAGTACGTAACGATATTAAAAGTAAAAAAAATTCTTTCGTCAAGCAAATCTCAAAAAGTACTTGTCGGATTTCGATTCTGTTTGTACCAGAAGGTACCTATGAAGGTAATCTGGTGAATGCACTTACTTTTGAAAATTAATTCCAAATAGTTTAAAAGTTATATTAAAAAACTGATAAAAAGGCACAATTTATTTGCATACGTCACAGCAATTTGGTGTGCGTGATTTTCACAAGCTGGATATTTTCGTAGATAACCGAATCAGTACATGGAGTAAATAGTAATCATTTACGCACTCAGAAATATTGAATGCAATAAAACATTTTAAAATTTAATCATACAGGAAAATAAAACTGTTATTTTTTTATATTAAAAAAAGGTCATAAAAACTTTGATTTAGAGATTTTGTGATAATCTCTTAATAGCATTTTTTGATCGCTAAAAGAATGTTCTATATATTTCGCGTGTGAAAATTAGAAACAATTACGTTTTTAAATAAAAAGTTTCTTTTATGACATCATTTTCCCTTTATATTTATTTTTATTGCATGTTTTCTTTTAACTTATTTTGTTTGTATGTGGAAGTCAATTCTGGTCACTAATTTTTCGGCACAAATACCACAAGCGCATCTGATTTGGCGTAATTTTTTCAAAGCCCATTTGGCGAAAACTCCGTTTTCAAATAACGCTTAATATACATTTTTAAATTATTTTCTATTTTCAAAAAGAACTTACAGTAAATGAAATAATAAAAATAATTAATAACTATAAAAAGAAATATTTTATATCATAAAAAAAGGAAATGAAAGTAAATAAATATTTTATGAGTAAATAAACAAATAATAAATAAATAAAGCCGAGTTACGATCTCAGGTAAAATAATGCCATTTTGACGCCAATTATGTACCCTGGTGCATATGTGACATCTTTTAACATTTTACATCCATTTCCTGTTGGCATACAACTTTGAAATTTGGAATATGTATGCATACCTGAAAGCAATACTGGAATTAGACATTGATTTTTTTTAAAAATTCGATCCGAAAATGGGCAACTTGGGCTGTTTTTTAAAGATTTATACAATTTATACTGCATAAAGGAGCCACTTACCTATTTTTATACAAAAAGAAGTGAGTGGTATGTAAAAACAATTATTGTATACATAAATAAAATACTTGAGATAATATACTAGAGATACAAGCACCGGGTTTGGCGAGATTTTTTACGCCAGCTAGGCGAAAACATCGTTTTGATTACCAGATACATATAGCATTCTATAATAACACGTTATTTATTTATTTCAAAATGAAAAAAAAGGAATAAACGAAACATTTTCTGTTATTAAAAAAAAGAAAAAGAAAAAAAGAGATAACAATCAATAAATGATAATATTTTTAGAACAAACAATTTATCATAACATTTATATAATAACCAGCATGTTAGGCAACTGAACGGCATTTTGGCACCAATTAGGTACCTCGGTGTGTATAGGGCATACATGTGCCATATGTATTTGTAAAACTGAGCATGAACGTTTACCAAGTGTGTTTTCATAGTCGCTTATATCTTTTTGCAACATAGCGCACCTTCCGAAGCCAAAACTGCACAAAAGAAAAAAAATTCAATATTTGCAGTTTTTTTTTTATGTAATGCACATTTTGTAATCAGTAGTCTCGATAATCAGACCTCTTTTTTTTGCTTTAAAAGATTATATTTCATACGACTTCTTTTTTGGATTCGTCGTTTTTCCATATTTGATAGTATGCATGTACTCGTTTTGTAACTTTTTTTTGTAACTTTCTTCTTTATTACCAGCGACATTTGGATTTCCTATTTAAATAAAAACTCTTCTAAATACAAAAAATTTTCTTAAAATAAATAAATAAATGAAATGCGTACATCTATTGCTCAAAGCACAAAATTTTTCCTATTGTGTTAATAAAAATCAGTAAAAACATAATTTTTATGATAATAAAAAGGTTACTGATGTAATAACAGAGTCATATATTATGTACGTTATGGATTAAGTATGAATATTTCTCCACCATTTATAAATAATAATAATGTTAAAACAAAATTCGGACAGACCAAAGTCTATATTTGACTAAAAACAACAACCATATTTTCTAAATGCTTTAAAAAAATGGGCAATGAAAAGTGATATTTCAAAAGTATAATGAAATTAGTTAAAACCCATTTACTTTAAACTAAATGAATAAAAGATTTATATTTTTAATGAAATAAATGGGATTTGAAAAATTATTGGAAATTTATCACCTTAGATGTTTTAATATTAAAATCAGTACCTTGTATGCAAAATGGAACAATTAGCAATACTTTTTGTACCCGAAAAATGGTCGTTACCTTTTTTAAGGTTAAAAAATAGATTACGAAATATTCCTATACAGAGATGCCAAACCCCCGCTTATTGCATAGCAAAATTTTCTTATAGGAAAAGTTATTTTTTAAATCCGCAGAATGTTCCAATTTAATAAAAAATTTTCTGTATTAAAATACCGGTATCCAAAATGCCGGAAACTTGGTAGCTCTACCTATAACATTTTAATTAATCACGGTACTTTTTTTAATCGGATTCAAATTTAGTGAAGACAACCTTTTTTTGGCCAAAAGCAGCTTTTTTCCACATGTGTAACTACGATACAACTTCTTGTTGCTGAAATAAAATGCTTTGACTTATGCTATTATTGCTTCCTCTTATTTATTTATTTGAATTTTAAATAAGATGACTCAAAATCGTGTTTTTAAATGTACGGAAAAAATGCATTTCGAGAGAGGGCGAAAAGAACAATATTTGGCGATTTATTACCTGCGTTTGGCTAAGTGTCTTACTACCTTGTATTTAATATTTTTCACACTACTTCGCTCTTATATGGACTTGTTTGATGTTGATATGACTAAAAATTTAAAATATTTTTTTTTAATGGCAACTTTTAAGATATAATATTCTCATTATGAACGATTTCTAAAACATTCGACAATTTAATTTCACAAATTAAACATTTTTTTTTTCTAGAAAAAGTTTTAAACCCAATTTATTGAGAATATTGCAATTTCTAGGATACTGTTGGGATAAGAAACAGGTCAGATAAATTTTTCAAAAAGGATTCCTTAACTCTTATTGACAACCTCATTCCATCCGTGGAAAACAGATATTCAACATTATAAACTATTTGGACGGGTTTCACACCATATAAAATACACTTCATTCTCTTCAAACATAATAGTTTATGTTATTTATAATTTCTCAAATCGTTGCGAAGCTTCTGTTTATGCTCATGACATCATTTAAAAGCGTTATATTTCCAATATAGGAAAATTTGGTGTTTTATTTTCTGTATTACTTTTAACATTTTGCATATTTCCAATTTTACATCCATGCATGGTTTGCTTTTCTTTTATAAAAAAAGTATATGCAACTTTATATATAAGATTTTGTAATTCTATGATTCAATATGCTTATTTTCATTATATTTTATCACAATGAATGACCAACTAAAGGTAACATCTCATTTTCTTAACTTATCGCAAGTTATTCAATGTGTATTCTCAGCAATATCGCTCAGACTAATCCCTCTGAGGGAAGTCCTAGTTTGAAGAAATCATAATTGAAGGAATCAACTTGTACCACGTACTACAAAGGTAAATGAGTTTAACGTGGTTATAATTTCATTTATTTTTTTAAGAGTATGGCGACAACTTTCTACGTTATACACTGCAGTGCAAAAGTATTCATATTTCATAAAATGGGGCAATTCTAAAAAATATCTTGAATTTGGGACAACTGAAAGATAATCGACTTATGTAAATGGTAATTGAAATAATACAAAATGAAAGAAAAATCTTATTTATGTAAAGGCATTGGGAAAAAAATGGTCTCCTGCCAATGGAAATGTATACATACTCAGAATAAAAAAATACACTGCTGCGAGTTTCTGTTTTACAAAAGGAAACTAAAAACAAGAGGATCAGTATGATCGCATATTTCACAGAGGGTTTTGTTAAATATTTCTTTCATAACAACTTATCTTTTCATTTATAAATCTAAAATGTTAATTAATAATTTTTAAATTCTTACATAGATGGTAGCAGGAATAAATTTAATTTAAAAATAATTATAAAAGAAACTTATTTATTTTAATCAAATGAAAAATGTTAAAATACAATTATTTAAATAAAATCCAAAAATCTATTTTTTTTAAATCCGAAATTAAAAATAAATAACGGATATATAAGTAAAATTTTAAAAATCTAAATGAAAAAAAAATTAAATTTTAAATGCTTAGTTATTAATCATCGCAAAAGTTTTTAAAATAGAAAAAAATTCAAATTCCAAAAAATATTACGAATGTCAGATGAACAAAATCCTAATAATATAAATCCATAAACTGGCCAAAAAACACGAATTTTCTTCTTATTATATCCATTTTAATATGAAAATTTTAAATTCCAGTATCGGGGATCGAGCAAAGAATCATCTGTTTACTTGCGATACACTTTAGCTCTAAGCTATGATGTCTACACTACAAACCTTGAATTGGTTCTGTTTTTAAATTTAAATCGCAAAAATGAAAGGATGCCATCGATAAAATTGATTTAGTTAAAATATTAGAATTTTTTTCTTATAAAATTAATGATTAGTACAGAGACGTACGGTTTCGTCATACGAACGAAATCCTAACTACGAGGACGTTCTTGACGTCAGGATCCAGGATGGTGTGCTTTCAATAAATTTTATCTACATGGGTTTGTCAATTTTATTCAAGGCTTTTAAAACTGCGGTACGGATCTGGTGTTTACCTTCAAATTGTTTGCTGTGGGAATAAAATTTGCGAAGTAAAATTCGACACAGGTTCTCCGTAGGATTTGAATTTCGAAACAAGGTGACCGACACAAAACCTGAATATTTTATTGCCTCAATAAATCACATGTGCTAATGCTGCTAGATACTGAGGAAATCTCGTGTCGAAAAGTGAACTTTAGTCAATCTTTGATACGGGATAACATGTTCTTTGAATACCTGCTGATGTTTATTACTATCTATTTTGGATGTTTTGAAGGTCAGCTGAATTTAATAATTTGAGGGCAAAGCACTTCTATTAAAAAAATTCTGAAATGAATGAATGACACCAGAACATAGAAAAAAATTTATCTCAAAACAGATAAATGCTTTTATTTGCGTACTAGATAAAATTAAAATTTTCATTTCAAAATTCTGGTGTCAATGTGGAATTTAGCAATTAAAATTAAGTGGGATATATTTTATCCCACCACCCATCAAAAGGTTAACCGCGAGCAGTGAATGCTACCCGTATCATTAAATTATCTTCTGCAAAGTTTCTTTTAGAAAAGTACCACTATTCTTTTCTTAAATCGCGCTTTGATATGCTAAAACATCAGGCTCCTCGGAAATGAACTTATTTCCGTCACCAAAAAATATCTGAAACATAATAGATTCATTTCAAACATTTTTACTCTTACTGCGTGAGACAAAATAATAAAGATTGAATTTACATCTGTTCCTTTTATGGCCAATTACTAGGACAAAATTGCAATGAGACTTTTTTGTGTGTGTCTCTGTTTTAAACATGGAACGGATTTTAATTTCCGAAAACAAGATTTAAATTACTTTGGCTGTTCGAAGAGCAATATACTGAAAAGAGTTAAGGTAACTCTGTCTTCACTTTCTTTGCAATTTTCATTTCATTTTATACAGCTCTAACAATTTCAATTCTTTTCGTTTTGAAAGTTGCGAGGACATCCTGTTCCCTTTTTTAAGCGCACAGTTTCTTTCTTTCGTCAACTAATTTTCGATTGCACCAATAAAGCATTTTAAATAATCTCAATGAAAGCACGTTATATTCAATTTATGATATCTTCCGACGTAAAAGACGTCATTGAAATTTTTAGCTTCAATTTTTTTATCCACAAAACAAGTAGCAATTTATTTTTTTATTATGAGTCTGTATACATTTGTATTGGCAGTTAAGGCACATTTTTTGTATTTTTTACTATGTAATTAATTAAATATGTATCTTCTCCTTTTTTATAGCTTAAATTACCACTTAAATTCTTCTAATATCTTTCTCATTTCACAACAGGCAACATGTTTTTTTCAGAATTGCCAAATTTTAAACGGGTATGTAAAATTTTTCATTGCAGAGTTTAGCCAGAAATAAAGAAGGCAACTGCGAAAACGGAGTCTTCCACGCAGTCACGGTCCAACTGTTGGCCAACAGTATTTCCAAGCAGGGAATTAATTGTTGTTCATGTGCGTCTGCAGAATGATTTTGAGAAAGACAATTAGGTAAATGTTCTTTATTTGCAAAAGTATTTGCAAATCTTAACAAATTACAAGGTTCCGATCACAGCCAAAGGACTTCTATTAGGAGGGTAATGTCGAATTGATAATACAGTGGGAAAAGTGTTTCTGTTTTTTTGGTGATTAAGTTTGCAATAAGCTGTCCTTTCATTCTGGTGTTTTTCTCCATTTTTATATACTCCATACTAATAATTGCAAAAGCACAACACGGAAACTAATTGTAAAAGTAAGGATATCAATAAATAACATTGTAAAAACAAAATTCTAGATTTTTTGCAACATAAAACTGTTACATACTTTCTGAATATTTTCCATGAAATATATTTGTTTATGTAATTATATTTTATAGCGTTACAGAATGAATACTGGCAAAGATAAAATAAAATTTAATCATTTCAATATTAATACTAAGAGATATAAAAATTGAAAGAAGAAAGAACTTACAGTAAAAGAAATTTATATATACAACCAAATAATATTTTTCTGTATATTTCTGATTATTAAAAATTTCTTTTGAATTTTTGTATGTGATATATGGTGATTTTTAAATATTTATGCTAAAAGTAGTTTTTTGAGAAGAAATTTCCTTTATTAGAATCCCATATAGGGTAAAAGTTATCTATTGTAACTCATTTCTTAATTAAAAAAAAAATGAGTATAACGAATCCAAACGTGTGTTGTATCAGTTCAATAAATTAGTTTGTTGTTTTTTTATATTTTGAATTTTTCTGTAAATGCCATTTTTTATAGTTTTTATAATATCACTAATTAAATTTCGATAATTTTGGAAAAGGTTCAATTACTAATATAAATTAATAATTATTCTATGAAAAAAATTAATTAAATTGCATTCTATTGTTAAACCAATAATTTAAAAGACAACTGAATAAACTCTCCTGAAATTGTGATCTAGGATCATTTTGGCATGGCATTTTACTCAAAGATAATCATGTATGTAAAACCATAAAATTTAAAATTATTCACTACCTGTTGAAAACTTATTGAATACAGTAGACATTTCCAAACCTTTTTATTATAGCTGTTATCAAATCACTTGAATTATCAACATTAAAAAACATTTTGAATAGAATTGAATAATTATTTATTACTAGTTAAATATTATCATAAATATAATTAATAACAATGATAACATTTAATGCAGTAGAATTTGTATTAAAAACCTTTCAGTTATTAACAGCTATTGTATTTCTGGATTGAAGTTTTAATTATTTAATCAAATAGACATTCTAAGAGATACTGATAAATGCTGTCAAAATTTAGCGCTCAAAGATAGTAAGAATATTTCCTTATTTTTTTTATAATTAATCTAAAATAATAATTAAAAAATAAAGGTTATCTTTTGGTTATTTTATGAGACGCAATTTTTCTGATGAATTACTATTTCACGTATAAGCAGAGAAACCCTTAATAAAATAATATATTTAAGTGAAAAAGAAAATATAATATAAAATTATTAATTTTTTAATGATTTGAGTTTCACAAGCAATACATAAATCATGAGAACCAGCTGATACTATATGCATAGAAGAAAAGGTAAAAATTATTAATGGATAAGAAAGTTGATTAAAGTATAAATTTAAAAACAACGATTTCCAGGCCAAATATTTATATGAAGTGTTCAATGGTGCCCAGATATTATTAATAAAGTTAGAAAGGGAAGAGTGACCATTCCATCGAATTTGATTTTATAGAAAGTTTTGGGACAAATGTCAAATCCACAAAGTCTCTAAAGAAATGAAACCCGTCAAAAATAATTAAATAAAACGGATGTACCAAGGGAGTCGTATCATTGCATTTATGGTCCACTGAGATTAATGCCCCCAAAACAGGAATTCTTGGAACTATCAACAAATCTACTATCTAGTGCACGATAGCTATTTCAACGAAAAGCGCAGCAAAAGTTGAGAATATTCCCTTGAATATTTCCTCTCTCAATGATATTATTCTGAATTCAAGTATTTTCTCAAATAGTACTCGGGTGAGACAATAATCACCATAACCGACAAGGGAATATAATTTTTAAATTATCTGGTGATTAGTTTTAATAGTACCTAAGCAATGGATTTTTTTAAACGAATACTTCCCATCTCAGATAAAAAAAATCAGCAAAAAACCTTTAAAAAAATCAGGTATAATGCCGGTATTTGGAACTAAGGTTTCCTGAAGGTAAAAAACCTGCATTTTCCCTTAAAGTAAAATATTCAGGTATTTTGCAGGTATTTGGAACTAAGGTTTCTTGAAGATAAAAAAAAACCTACATTTTCCCTGAAAGTAAAATATAAAGGTATTTTGCAGGTATTTAGAACTAAGGTTCCTTGAAGGTAAAAAACCTGCACTTTCCCTGCATATGTGTGAAAACAAAGATTTAAATTGCACATTTCTCGGTTGTACAAAAAAATAAACAATAAACCCTTCTCCTCCCCCAGTTTTAATGTAGTAGGTATAGGAACCCAGCGGAAAAGAATAAATATTAATTAATTAATGAGATAATTAGAAATTCGTGTTTTAGTACGGTGGATAGTACGGTGGGTGCGGCGTAATCATACCGACCACCGGTAAAAACAAACATGCCGTACTAATTTTTTTTAACTTTAAAGAAAATTAGTAAAAGTTGTTAATTTCATGTAATAATTAGTTAATTTCCCAGTTTTTATGAAAAAATTCGAAAAAAATAATGTTGCGGAAAAATGAAAAAAAGTCGAAAAATAATCTAAATTTAGAAATTAAACCATGAAAAATGGAGAAAATAGTTAAAGTTTTTTTATATAAATGCATATTATTACAATATATAATTACTGGATATATTTGAGGCTGGTGTATTGCTTTGAAGTTTTGAATCTTGTAATTTTTTTCAAAGTTCAGATATTCCACGTGGTCGCTACGGGGTCTGACTTGCTGCTGGCAGGGGTAAACAGAACGCTAGCTTGGGGTATATATATCTTAATACTTTCCCCATTAGACTGAACTTAGCGTTATTTAGCTCGAATTCGAACACGTGGTCCTAGATTAATTTGGAAGAAATAATAATAAAACTTTAATTAATGCGAGAATTTTTATAAGAAAATTTTTATAAACTAATCTTGATTGAAAATTACACTATGGAGATGGATTTTACATGATTTGAGAACTTTTAATTAAGAGTTTAAGCTATTAAATACTTAGAATTGTAGAACTTCGTATCTGTAAGGGCCGATAGAATTAACTGGCAAAGGGATGTGATAATTAATTACTTATACTTTAATTAATAATTGTCCTAAAAATATGCAACTTACCTCAACGTGTAGCTGGGATATTCTCGCATCTAAATTAATAGAATGGCCTCGTCGCGCGGGCCATGGGTCGCGCCGATTCTTGTATTTTGAAGAGCATTTCTGGGACACGTCCGCACGTAACCAAACGAAGGCTTGAACAAACAGATTGTAAATATTCACTAAGTCATTAAGTCAATAAAAGTAAATTGAAATCTATATTTTTCTTCAAAATACCCGAAGCATATTTATCAAAAATCAGCTAAGTCACTAAAATAACTTGAAAGACATTAACATGCTGATAAAAGTCTCTATACAACCTTTAAAAATCTGTGCATTTTGTTTCAGTTTTCATTTTCCTTTAAAATACCTGAAGGGACCTTCAAAATACCCGATTAGTAATTTGGAGGTCAGATAAAAGCCTGCATAAAATCTTTTAATAAACAGTAAATTCCCTCAAATAAACCTACATTTTTAATTTGCCTTCAAAATCCCTGTAAAATCTTATTTTTTAAAAGGTTTTTTGCTGATTTTTTTACCTTGGATGCAGGGGATGCACGATATCAGATGAAAGTTCTGAAATCCAGAACCCATCTCTCGAAACTATAAATTGCATAAGTGGACCAATCTAGCCATCTGTACCTCTCTAAACCAAAAAAATTACCTTTTAGAAAATATGAAGTAAAGATGTAAAATACAGAAGTTACCCAGCTAAAGCAGAAGTAAATAAAATTTTGTTTACGTATTTTAGATATAGAAAAGGGGGAATATGATGCGTAGTAATTCTTTATTTTTCGTAGAACTTACACTTGGGGAGAGAAACCAAAGTTCTATCGTTGAGATGTTTTCTTTGACTTTCTATCTTATAAATCAAGTAAGTCTGTAATCGAACAAACTTTAGTTTGTTCTGTAATTAACGAAATACTCTCTCGGACATAAAAAAATATGCTACAATTTAAGCAAGGACTAACTTCTGCCTCCTATCCCCAAAATAGGACACATTATCATATCAAAAATTTTAAAGGTGTGACAAGCATTTCTAAATCATCGAGCAGACCAATTATTGGCTCAAATATTCTGATACGTATATATTGTAGAACTTTAACTATTTGTCACATCAGTAGTGCGCTTACATGGTATTCAGACAAATTAATGGGTAATAGATCCGAGAACAGCAGGAAAATACCAATCCAATATTAGACCTCTCTCAGAATTATAACGGTAAACTAGAGGTGGAATTTTGTTTTGTTTATCAGAAAGGAATTCGTGCACAGTTTATTATAGACGTGTCACAATATCTTGTAGCACTCTTCCCAGGATCCACAATTTGAAGTCTGTAATTCTTTTTTAAAAAGCAGCTGTCAATTACATTTATTCTAACTACGTAGACATCCACCTTCCTAACGAGTGAAAAATTCCTAACTTCCCCTTCATTGATATATTTCACGAAATTTATTTAATTTCTTTACCTATTCAAACGACTATTTTATTTCCATTTGTTTAAATTACCAATACTTCGAATTGAACTCCTCCCAAAAAATAGAAAAAAGTTTGAACCTAGGTTAAAAACCCATTTTATTTTATAAAGTGTCTTATAAACAAGTGTGCGAATATCGCATAGCATGTAGAATTTATTAAAATATACAATGAAATTTCTCCTTATTCTGCTAAAATCATTGTAAAATATGTATGATTTTTTAAAAATAGATTCAGTATAATAATATTTTCAAGAAATATAAACAATCTCTTATTTATGTAACATTCTTTTAAAAATGATTAAATGTATATTACAATTTTGATCAATAAATTTTATTTTAGTTAAATAAAAATTTAGTTAAAATAAAAATAAAAATACATTCAACACATCCATTCAAACTTTTTTAAAAATAAAAGCAATTTGTAAAAAGTACAATTTTAATCATCAAATCCATGCTGAAACTGGCACATTTTAATTAAAGTTTTTATCTGTAAAGCTTTTCTGTGTAGTTCATCATTCGAAAAGAATACAGTAATGTATCACTTTCCATTTAAAAGTTTAATGTTAATGTACTGGTTTTAACCGATAGTTCTCAAGATATAGGGTAATTATATATATATATATATATATATATACAGGGTGATTCTAAATTGTTTTTACAAAAAAAAGGAGGGTGATAGTACACATCAAGATATACAATATTAAATGGGAAAACAAAGGTACCAAACGTTTTCCTAAGGAGGTAGCCGCTATTACTTAAATAAAATTTTGTTTACGTATTTTAGATATAGAAAAGGGGGAATATGATGCATAGTAATTCTTTATTTTTAAAGTTTAGGGTCCAAAATTTCAAATGATCATAAAAAACGGGAAAAGTCGCGGTTTTCACTAAAACTATTAATTATGTCAGTATAGTCTTGAAATTAAACTTTAAAGATAAATTTCAAAAAATGCCGATAGAGGGGGGGCTTTCAACTTTGGAGTAATGAGCAACTACTTTTTGCCGTTATTTTTTGCATCTCATTAAATGTTTTCGGAAGCTTAGACTAAAACTTAAATTTTGAGCTCAAAATCTAAATAGTAGGGAGTGGTTAAGTAGCACAAATTGAACTGTGTTTAAGGGGGGAGGGAGGTTCAAATTTCAAATAATTATAGAAAATGGAAAAATTGGTCGATTCGTTTGTGGTTTAACATAAAACTGTTCTTTAAAACAGTATCTTCTTGAAATTAAATTTTAAAGATAAATTTCCAAAAATTCGGTTAGAGGGTGCCTTAAAATTCAGAGTAACCAACATTTAATTTTAACCTTTATTTTTTGTATCTAATTAAATGCTTGCAAACGCTTATTAAAAGTTTTCGGAAGCTTAGATTTAAACTTAAATTTTGAGCTCAAATTCTGAATGTTTGGGAGGGGTTATGAACCGCAAACTGAAGTGTGTACAGTAGTTGAAAGTTATCCCTAACCCCCTGTGATGTCATGTTACTTTCGACATCACATATGTCTGGGGTTATATTAACTTAAAGGCAACCACATTTAGCTCGACGCATTTTGGCAATCTGATGGTCTATCATATCTGATGGTCACGATCCATTCTATCTCTGACCGCTCTGCTGTCAAGATGTGAAGCACGAATCTTGTCTCTACTTGGGGTCACCCCGCAAGAGTGTGATATTCCCCTCTCATTAATAAATGCCACATACATACTTGAGCATTTTCTTCATTGTGTCTCTCTTTCCTGTGTACTTGCTGTTTTACGCAAAGTAATTTTAATTGTCACGGCTGATTTTTATATGTCTCAAGCAGTTAATAAAATTTAATTCCCGTTCTTTAAAAACATGAACGAAATAGCTACGTCATACCCCTCGAGCATAATTCAATTTTTCTCTACTTAAACCCTCCCAACGATTCAGAATTTGAGCCTAAAATTTAATTCTATGCATTTGAAAGCATTTAATGAGATTAAAAAAATAACGATTAAAAATAGTTCTACGCTATTCCAAAGTCTAACTCTCTATCGGCATTTTGTGAAATTTAGCTCAAAAAATTTATTTAAAAAAAATGCTAATTTAAAGAGTAGTTTTAGCGAAAACTGCAAACGAATCGACCAATTTTTCCGTTTTTTTAAATCATTTGAAATTTGAACCCTCTGAACACAGTTCAGTTTGTCTACTTAACTACTCCCAACCATTCAGAATTTGAGCTCAACATTTAAGTTTAAGCCTAAGTTTACGAAATCATTTAATAAGATGCAAAAAGAAAAGTGTTGTTCGTTACTCCAAAGTCTAAAGCGCCCTCTATCGGCATTTATTGAAATTTATCTTTATAATCAATTTTTACGAAAATACCGACATAAAGAATAATTTTAGTGAAAACCGCAACTCAATCGACCATTTTTTCCGTTTTTTGTAATCATTTGAAATTTGAACCCTCTGAATACAGTTCAGTTGGTGCTACTTAGCCACTCCCAATTATTCAAATTTTTAGCTGAAAATTTCAATTTAAGTCTTAGCTTACGAAATCATTTAATGAGATGCAAGAAAAAAAAAGGGCAAAAAGTAGTTGTTAGTTACTCCAAAGTCTAAAGCGACCTCTATCGGCATTTTTTTAAATTTATCTTTATAATTTAATTTCAAGAAAATGCCGAAATAGAGAATAATTTTAGTGAAAATTATTCTTCAAAATGAATGTGAAAATGAATCTTGCATCCACACTGTGTTTTCTAGAGTATTTCATTATTGAAAATTTTATGATACATATTTATGCATCATTTCTAGATATCGGTTACTCGTTACAGAACACTTTTGTAAAACTGCGGTTCTAACATCTTCAATAAAATAAGGGTGAAGGATGAAAGTACTTGTCTTAAGCGTATCACACAGTCTCTTTTCCTTCGTATAATGGAAATGCAACCACATCAAAGGGATTATTGTTTGTCAAGTGATTGCAGTTCTTGGATTTAACATTACCAGTCAACAAAAAATAGGGTTCGACTGCCCGCAAATTGAAAAAAAGACCTATTGTCATATTCGCTATACCGAAAGAGGAATTCATTCGAAAAATGTAGCCACTATTACTGCTCGTACAGCTCGGCTGATGATTTCTGTGGTAAACACACAATGCCGCCGTAGAATTTTGACCGTTTAAGGAATAAATCTATACAATTTTCTTACGTTCTTTCCCTGTAAGAGCCTTGATATTCAGATTGCAAAAAACTGAGTTACACGGCATATAATTCTCAATGCCTTTTCTTTAAATAAGGCAACGACATACAGGCAACTCAAGATGGAATCTTATGCCGAACCAGGAAATCTGTGTACTTTATCTCTACCCATTTTGTGAGAGTTAAATATGCTAGGATAAGAGCCAAAGATATAGATTCAGATTCATTCAGCTTTGTAGTAAGGCTGACTAACTAATTTGAGTTCAACAAGACTTACATAGCAATCCCCCTCTACCTACTTTGCGAAACTCCAACCAGCGAGTGGGACTCATAATGATCAACGAAGAAAGTCTGAATGTGCCTAATATTTGAAAAAAATTATGGCGATTACAAAATAATGTTATTTCTGGGATTAAATAGACAATAATGAAGTATGAAGAATAAAACAAATGATTACAAAGTTATTAACAATTTACACAAATGTGACGTAATTAGAAAAGAATGTCGTGCTCTTGTGAGAGACATATTTTTTCTACTATTCTTGTTAGTCTGTCTTGTGCCAGCGATTCTTGTCTAATGTTTTTATGGTTTTTCACTACAAAGGTTTTTCATATTTTGCGACTTTAATTATAAAGGTTCGCGTTTAACTGAAGTTTTTCATATCATAGAGTAAACGGATAGAATAGAAATGAAATGCGTTGGCTATACATGACCCTAAAAATGTAACCCTAAAATCTGGTACATTTGGCCCATACGCAACCACCTGCTTTAGCCAAAACTGAAAAACTATTTGTAACTCAGATTTTAATTCATAATGTAATGAAATGCTATTTTAGAATGCTTATATGTAAGCAGATCATTTTCATTTAGAGAAAAAATACTGTGGCGATGTCAAAGTACACAACATGGCCAAAGATGACCGCCCACTTGTGATTTTTGACATTTTTTTAAATATCTAGAAAAATACTTGAGAAAACATCCTGAAACCTTAAGTGTGTAAACACAATAGTACAGGTCATACATTTCCGTGAAGATTTTCTCCTGAAACTCCATAGGGGACCGTCAACAAATCGAAAAAGAACTAAAATCTTTTAGATAACCCTATCAAAGCTAATGTAGCAGAAGCTTTCAAACTGTAGATTATGATTAAGTAGCTTATTGTGATTAAATCTTTTCATTTTTATGCGATAGCATGGATAGTCGTAGAGATATTAAGTTTTTTTTTATAAAAACAGTCCCAAATTTGTTCACGTTTTTTTGCTTATAACTTGCAGAGTTCTTAATATAAAAAAATGTTTTTTTCTGAAAATAGCACAAAACATATTGTATACAATATCCTCCAATCAGAATTACAAAATAATAAAAATTGTGTGAAAAATGAGCAGTTTTATTAATTATTTTTTCATTCCGCATGCGTCACCGTTATCAAAATTCCATTTGCATATTATGTTAGCAAAATGTGTAGAGCAATTTTTGTAAAAGTCTCAAAAGCATACCTTGAAAATTCTCAAAATGTTCGTCGATTGAATAAGTTCAAAATCCATTATTCCAAAAATGAAACAAAAACCAGTGGTTGTATTCATTTCTTCATTGATTAATGCCAATATATAATACACGATATGACGCGTACTACTACATTTTGTACAACCCCTTATTTTTTTGCTTCAATTCAAGAACAAGGGACTTTGTGGTTACTCAATCGACGAACACTTTCCGAATTTTCAAGTTATGCTTTTGAGACTTTTAAAAATGTTGCTGAATACATTTAGCTAACACAATATACAAATGAAATTTTGATAACGTTGACGCATGCGCAATGAAAAAATATTTAATAAAACTGCTCATTTTTCATACAATTTTTATTATTTTGTAATTCTGATTAGTGGGTATTGTGTACATTATTTTTTGTGACATTTTCAGAAAAAAAAAACATTATTTTAAATTAAGATCTCTGCAAATTATAAGCAAAAAACTTTAAAAAAATTGGGACTCTTTTTATAAAAACCTTAATATATCTACGAGTATACATACTATCCGCATAAAAATGAAAACATTTAATTACAGTAAGCTACTTAATCGTAATCTGCAGTTTGAACGCTTTTGCTACATTAGTTTTGACAGGGTTATTCAAAAGATTTTCAATCTTTTTAATTTGTTCACGATCCCTTATGGAGTTTCGGGAGAAAGTCTTCACGGAAATATATTACCTGTACTATTATGTTTAGACACTTAAGGTTTCAGGATAATTCCTAAAGTATTTTTCTAGATATTTAACAAAATGTCAAAAATCGCAAGTGGACGGTCATCTTTGGCCATGTAGTGTATTTTGCCGTAAACGAAGATTTTTTGCATGAATACCTTTCGTTATGAGATTTAAAATACAATAATACTACTAGTAATAATAGTAATAAAAGCTTTTAACTTTTTTATCAATATCAAAAACTGTTTTACTCTATTTGGACAACTGTGTTTTTCACAATGCTTCAGTAATTTTATTTTTTCTTTAATTATGTTTTTTAAATAGTTTGATGTATACTTAACGCTACATAAAATTAATTATAGCTTTAGATATGGTTTTTTAGTTAAATCAATGCATTATAAAAATGAGTTTATTCTCGGGTTTATTAAATTAAGATACACATATCAAACTGTTTATTTTATTTATTTTTACATAAAAGTTGCAAATATTCTGTGAATACAGTATATGTAATGCAATCTTAAAGCAACAAGATTTAGTTTATTACTAAATCTCTTTCCCGATTTTATTCAATTCATTTGTTCTTAGGAAATCGAGCTTATGTTTCAGTTAAAATCTAGTTTAAAATACTTTGAAAACTTTGATTAAAACTTCTTTAAATAAAAGAACTATTTAAAAAATTGCACCTTATTAATCATTACATCCAACGCTGAACTGGATCGTTTTAATTAAGATTCCTGAAGACTGAACTTCTAAAGCCTTTCTGCGTAGTTCATTATTAGAGGAAAATCCTATAATTTATCACTACTCATCTAAAAGCTTTTACGCTTTATCCCGAAAACCATTTCGAAAAATTTTCTTTCTTTTTTAGTCCTGATATAATATATTTTTTTATCAGAAATTATGTCACTGAATACATACACACACACATATATATATATATATATTTAGTGTATACATCTATTATATATATATATATGTAAAGTATATATAAAGTATATATAGATATATATATAAAGTATATATATATATGTATATAAAAATTTTAATAAAGTACCGGGTGGTTATAAAATAAGTATCCCTATTTGGAGCTGTCTGTAGCTTGAAGGAATAACCCGAATGAAGCCAAAATTTGTACACATACTATTTGAGAAGGGGGGAAAAAGACTGGAACAATAAAAAAAGTAATTGCAATAATCGCCGACAGATGGCGCTTTTGAGTCACCTGGTAACAATTGTTGATGACAACTAATTTTATACGGATAAAATTGGATTACCTGTCGTAGGACTTTCCGAACAGTAGCGTGTGAAATATTCAAATTTCGGGCAACTCCACGTGCACTAGGACCGGGTTCCGGGGTCCCCGATGGCACCACAATCGCAGTAGCAATTTCTTCTTGAGTGCGGAGAAGTAATGGTTTCCTCCTTCTTCCACATTTTCAGTAAACGTTCCAGTCTCCTCGAATTATTTTAACATTCTTCTCACTGCACATGGTGTCAAAGGACCTTTACCTTTTCCTTTATGCATCCCTTTCACACGACTAAATTCACGTAAAGCAGCTGCACTGTTTGAACTGTTAACGTAGAATAGTTTTAAAATTAAAGCGCGATCTGATAAACTGAGAGCCGTGCCGTACAACATTAATGGCAGAAATGACCACATTTTGATTTTAATAAATATTACAACGGTTTTTGCACCGACAGGATCCGTAGCGCCATCTGTTGCCGATTATTGTAACTATCTTTTTTTATTGTTCTATTCTTCTTCCCTCTTCGGTATGGGTACCGATTTTGGTTTCATTCGGGATATTCCTTCAAGCTACAGATAGCTCCAAATAGGGATACTTATTTTATAACCACCTTGTATATAAACCATTGATTTAATGCAAAATTACTTCATTGAAACATAACAAAAAATTAGTTAAAACGAAAACAATCGAAATTTTAAGAACGAAAGCAGAATCTCATGCCCACAAATGTTTTAGAACTACAAATAAAGTGTGTGGTTCCATCTTCGTATTAGCCATGAAAAAGCAAAATAATACGAATTTACGGTTACCAAAACATATAAAACAAAAATAAAATGGAGAAAAACATTCAAAATAAATCATAATAGCATTATTAAATTAAATAGAAAAGGAAAAACGGCACAATCGTTACTAATAAAATAATGTAGCAAAAAAATCATTTAATTTGAAAATACTAACCTAAAATAAATACCTTAAAACAAGATAAAACAATGAATAAAATAGAAAATTAATATCTGCATTTTACACACTTAGAAATAATACTTTAGGAATCGCCAAAAGGATTGATAGTTAGATTCAAGTTAATCTTTAACATTTATTATTAAATTATATTAATAGATTTAATTAATATAATTATGCAATTATTTAAACATATGAGTTAAATGGACATCCAGTATAAAATGTAATACAATTTTGCAGATGCCTCTACTGCTTCAGTTTATGTATATATACAGGGTGTCCGAAAAGTCTGGAAACGGTCGAATAACTCGAAAAATACATATGAGATTGAAAAACGTAAATATATGTGTTAAATATTTTTAAATAAGCTACTCAGTGATACCTAATTTGACCTTTGCAATCGACTCTCTGGGGGGGCAGAGAGGGTCCAACTTTGAAATCTTAAATTATAACCCCCATTTTCTATTGCAGATTCGGATTCTACGGACAAAAATACGTAACTTTTGTATTTGATGTTTATTTTGAGTTCTCGTTTATCACGGTGTAATCCAGTATATTAAATTAATACATATTTCGGCTTTTCCAATGGGATTTTCCATATTCGAAACTAATTAGGGAGAATATTTGATATCCAATTCCTCGTCTTTTGCAGGAATAGTGTTTCCCGAAAATCACACGTGCTGATTATTTCGATAGTGCTACACAGTTAAAAATTTGACTCATTTGCTGTAGTGTCACGCCACAGCTTTTATAGTATATCTCTTTCATGACCAATGAGAATGTTCCATAACACAGTAAAATAACCATTTTCTATAAAAGCAGTGGAGTGAAGCTGTAGCAAATGAGTCAAATTTTTTACAGCATATAGAGTTTTTTATATTTTTCTCTAGAAAAATTCATTGAAATATATTAATTTAGTTTCCTATTTGGATTTTTATTTTATCCAGTAAATGGTTTCTAAAATACGACCTACTTGTTTTGATGTTTAAATCTGTAAATAAGAACCTCCCCTACCGAATAGAAAAAATATATCTTCAGTTTTTTGGGGGTGGAGTATGTAAATATTTTGCGTTTTGATAAGTTTTTTCTTCTTTTCTTTTTATTTCTTTTCTTCTTTCTTTTTTTTTTTAAATCATATAATTCATTGTGCGGATGGGCGTGCATGGAGTTTTTAAATAATTTCTACTATGTAGAATAACATGTAAGGCAAATTGACCTGCGTGTTTCGGTATTTTAACGTGCAAATATGCACCTCCTCTAAGAAATAGAAAAAGGATAATTTTCATTATTTGACGGCGGGATGTGTGCATATTATGCGTTTCCATGGATTATGTTGTTTTTAAAAAAATCATCTAATATACTGATGTAAAAGTATGGTTTTTTTTATTATTACTACAGAAAAATATAGGACAAAATATTAAAAAATAAAGTTATAAAAATTTTTTGTGCTGACTATGCAGCGGATGAAGAAATATCGTAAATTCGTGGTACTTACGAAACCCGTTTTTTTCCAAGTGAAATATCAGTATTTTCTTTATAAAATAAATAAAGCTTCTATAAACACTCGTAATTTCGCCTTCTTTAACAAGTGATTTTCAATAAGAAAATATTCGTACTTAGTATTTCTTATTGAAATGAAATTGAAATGCAATCTTATTGAAATTATTTCCTATTCTAGAAATTCTAGGATCCTTAGGAACTCCCCTTAGGAAATTTTAGTTTTTTCGGGAGGGGGGGAATTATAGATTTTCATAATTGATTAATTATTGCAAGAACAGAATAATAAGGCAGGGAATTTTTGGACATTTTTTGTTGATATATCATGATTTTTTGTAAATTAATATGTATTTTGTTCCACTTAAAATTGTTTTTCATAAATTTAAGCGCTTAATGGATCAATATTTCTGGTAAAAATTTTCAAATAATGTCTAATTTAGCATATCTTCTACAGAATTTTTAATCTTTTATCACTTGTTATTTCAAAGAGAAATTTTTGCCTAATTGAATCAGAAAAATGCTCGGATAAAATAATGCAATATTTAAAATTAAATTTTACTGGTGAGAAAAATAAATTATGATTGTTTTTTAAGCCCTTTTTTCGGATTTTCAAAAATCGCGATTGTAATTGAACAAAATACATCAGATACAAATTTTATTTTCTCAGACAGATTTTACCAACACAAAATTTCATAGGCCAGAGCTTTCTTCACCAAAGTAGGCGCATTAGCGGACACATGTTTGTTGAAAATAATCATTAACGGTTGTTTCGATAACAGAAGTGTTTTATATGCTTCTGCCATAGAAATTAATAGAAATATATTAAATTATTTTTCCATTTGTGGTTTTATTTTATCCAATCAGTCAGTTATAAATATTAACCAATTATAAATAATTTTAATAAATGCAATGCATTAGTAATCTATAAATATACCTATATTATAAAGAGGTAAAATTACTTTATTTGTAGAGGAAAATCTGTGGAACTACCGAACTGATTTCAAAAGCAGCGATACTAAAAGGATGGTGTTCCCCCCGAATTAAATATAGACTATCTCTTATGGCCATACCACGAACTCAAGGGGAGCGCAGGAGAAAAAAACTTTCTAAAAATGCAATTTTGTGATACTGAAAAGCCTAGAAAAATGAAATTTGGCATGTTAATCGTAATTTTTCTTATCATGATTTGCCGGGCATCCATGCTTCAATCATAATTTATTTATCTCACCAGTAAAATTTAATTTTAAATATTGCATTATTTAACCCGAGAATTTTTCGGATTCAATAAGGCAAAAGTTTCTCTTTGAAATAACCCGTCATAAAAGATTGTGTAAAAGATATGCTAAATTAGACATTATTTGAAAATATTTACCAGAAATATTGATCCGTTAAGCGGTTAAATTTATGAATAACAACTTTAAATTGAACAAAATACATATTAATTTACAAAAAAAATCATGATATATCAACAAAAATTGTCGACAAATTTCTTGCCCTATTATTTTGTTGTTGCAGTAATTAATCAATTATGAAAACGTATAATCCCTCCCCCAAACTAAAATTTCAGGGTTTCTAAGGATCCTGCAATTTCTAGAGTAGGAAATAATTTCAATAAGATTGCATTTCAATTTCATTTCAATAAGAAATGCTAACTACGAATATTTTCTTATTGAAAATCATTTGTTAAAGAAGGCAAAATAACGAATGTTTATAGTAACTTAATTTATTTTATAAAGAAAATACCGGTATTTCACTTGGAAAATAACGTTTTCCGTAAGTACAATGAATTTACGATACATCTTCATCCGTTGCACAGCCAAAAAATGTTTTATAACTTTATTTCTTAATATTATGTCCTATTTTTTTCTGTAATAATAACAATAATAATAATAAAAACATACACCCACATCAGCCGTATTAGATGATTTTTTTAAAACAACAGAATATATGGAAACGCATAATATACACACATCCCACCCTCAAATTATGAAATTTATTTTACTTCTATTTCTTAGGGGAGGTGCATATTTATATGATAAAAGATCGAAACACGCAGATCAGTTTGCCTTACACTTTATTATACATTGTAAAAATTATTTTAAAAACTCCATGCACGCCCATTCGCCCCCTCCCCCCTGAATTAAATGATAAAAAAAAGCAGAACTCATCGTAACGCAGAATATTTACGTACTCCGCCCAAAAATCTGAAGACATACTTTTTCTATTCGGGAGGGGAAGTTCATATTTAAACATTAGAACATCAAAACAAGTAGGTCGTATTTTAGAAACCATTTACTGGATAAAATAAAAATCCAAATAGAAAACTAAATTAATATATTTCAATGAATTTTTCTAGTGAAAAGCATAAAAAACCCTATAGACTGAAAAAAAATTGACTCATTTGCTACAGCGTCACTCCACCTCTCTTATAGAAAACGGTTACTTTACTGTGTTATGGAGCATTCTCATTGGTCATAAAAGAGATATTCTAAAAAAGCTGTGGTGTGACACTGCAGCAATGGGTCAAATTTTTAACAGTGTAGCACTATCGAAAGAATCGCTAAGGGTGATTTTCAGGAAACACTATTCCTGCAAAAGACGAGGAATTTGACATGAAAAATTCTGCCCAATCAGTTTCGATTAGAGAAAATCCCGTTGGAAAAGCCGAAATATGTATCGATTTAATATGCTCGATTACACCGTGATAAACGAGGATTCGAAATAAACATCAAATACAAAAGTTACGTATTTTTGTCCGTAGAATCCGAATCTGCATTAAAAAATGGGGGTTATAATTAAAGATTTCAAAGTTGGACCCCCTCTGACCCACAGGGGGTCCGTTGCGAAGGTCAAATTTAGTATCACCGAGTAGCTTATTTAAAAATATTTAACATGTATCTTTACATTTTTCAATCTCATATGTATTTCTCGAGTTATTCGGCCATTTCCAGACGTTTCGGATACCCTGTAAATGATGATAATATGATAAGCAATTCATTAGCTAATTTAGTTATGTTGTAACATGACTCATTATGGTCGCAGTAAATCTTAGGCTAATTTATATTGCATTATTTCAAATTTATAAGCTTCTGATCATTGGACATTTTAAATTTATACATCAACGAAAAGGATAAGAATGTAATTTGAAACAATATTTGTCTGAAAATTACATCTGGATATTTTGTTTATGTCCGCTTCGTAAAATAAATTCTTTCCAGTAACCTTTTTCTTTAAATTTGGTTCAGTTGCATACAATTACAGAAAATGAATGCTTTCACTTAAAGAAATATGAACTAGCTACGATTTACTAGCATTTAGTCAGCAGTTACCTTAAAATTAACACACAGTAAATAACTAAGCGACAATAATAATAATAATAAACTATAGTTATATCGAAGAAGGCGCTTAAATACTACTAATAATAAACATAGAGGCAGCTGTAAATAATGAAATTTTTAACCGGCTGGGAATTTCTACTGTGCGACTAATAAAAATACACCGCTGAAGAAATTTCATTACTTTATTTGATTAATTGATTTTTTTTGTAGTAAAAAATTAGATATATATATATATATATATATATATATGTACATATATACAGATAGATAGATAGGTAGGTAGATAATAGTTATCATTTTTGTTCTGTTAGCAAGCCCATTTGTTTAAAAATCCCGATCTAGTTAACAGTCATTACGTTCGTGATACCTGAGAATTTAAAATGTGACTGTCTCTATATATGACATTAAGTGGTCTCAGGACTCTTTAAAATCTTAAAAACATTAAGAAGGAGACCATTTTCAACATTTAATATTTTGCAAATTTTATGATATTAAAACACAGTTTTTATTGAGATGAGAGATATAAGTACGTTCTTTCATTTTATGCCTTAAAAAAATCGTAAGGTGTGGAGATAGCATTTAAAGCTCCAAACTGTCAGATATTTGACAAGCAGAAAATTGGTATAGTAGCTTACGCTCACGATTACAAATGGCAAGTGGCAACAACAATTAAAATTTTGGTACATACTTACACTGTAAAACATTTGTGTAACGTTACACCATAAAATGAGTGGCAGCTCTGCTGCCTCCAATTTTATGGAGTAACCTTGTTTTCTCCACTTTTAAGGAATATTTTAACCGATATAACAGGTGTAACATTATAATGTTACATCAGTAATATATGTTTACATTACACCATTATATAGGAGAAAAAAATCACTCCATAAAATTGGAGGCAGCAAACGATGGTGTAACGTTACACAAATGTTTTACAGTGTATACACCAGATTGTAACATATACTTTCAACTTAAATAAATTGATATTTAAAGTATTTTTCTATTTTGAATACAAAGTTGTAATTAACTAATACAAATAATTGAAAATTTTAACAACATAATCACCTAAGATATAAACTTTTTTGAGCAATATAAAGGAAATTTTAAGTTCCGTTATAGAGATGAACATGAAACATATATTTCGAAAATTTTATGTGAAAATACTTAC